>JAOEHY010030355.1:0-12738 GCA_025447955.1 Psilopsiagon aurifrons | reverse complement strand
GGAGGCCGGCTGCATGGGCAGGCGCGGCGGGGCGCCGCGGAGGAGGAGGAGGTGGTGGTCCTGCCGGCGGAGCCGCTGCCGGGAGCCAGGTACGAGGGGTGGGAGCGGCTGCCGCAGGAGCCAGGGCGGCCGGGGGAGGCGCGTACCCTCGGTGCCGCCGCGGGGAGGGGGCTGGCGGCCCTGCTGACTCGGGCGGTTCTCTCTTTCCCCTTCCCTCTTTCTCGCTCTGCTCTTCCCCCCCGCCCCCATTTTGCGCGGAACCGTGGAGGATAATTTGCTGCAGGCTTTAAGCGGATCCCTCTTTCCCCCCGGCAAGCACCGGGGCTTCGGGAGAGGTGAAGGGTTTGTAATCGTTGGCAGCAGTCACAGTTCCTCCTTTACCCTCTTTATAAACGAGAGGTGCGGGGATGTGAAGTCTTATATGCCCTTATTGTCAGATATCACCCACTAGGTATAAGTGCGTGTACTTAGAGCTGTATTTGTGAGTTAAAAACTCCCTCATGTTTTTTCTCGGTGTGCTCCTGCGATTTGGTGTTTAATAATGAAGTACGGTGTTGTGCTTTCCTGAGTGTGAAGCCTAAGGTAGAATGGATGTGTATGGAGCAAAAGCAAGGGGCTGGATGGACTGTTAGTGGGTTCCAGCGGTAAGGATTTTTATCTTTGTCATAAAATGATGCTGAAGTGTAAACCATAATTTTTTGATCTGGCGATTGGTTTAGATGTACCAGTACCTACTAAAAGGTTAATAATTCTCCTGGAAGCCTCTGAGAATAAGCAGTGCTGCACCCATCCTTACCATAAGCTCTTGTGTTTGGCATTTCTTGCAGAGAACGGGGGTAGAATTTATTGCGAATGTTGTACTGACCCATGGATGCATCTTTCAGTTTAGATTACTGTTGATTTGATCCTCTGGAATCTGCAAGAGAAAAGTCTGCCAGCCTCTGTGAATAGCTCTGCAGTGTAACAGGAGTGGAGTTCCCAAGCAGAATCGCTGAGAGCTATGTGAACGGCTGTAAGCAAAGCTGAGCACATCGGGATTTCTGCCTCGACCCTGGGCTCGTGTGTGTGTTGAACGCCCTCTGGCACCTGGAGATGATGTCTGTTGAAGGGTCTACAATAACAAGTCGGATCAAAAATCTACTTCGCTCCCCTTCCATTAAGCTGAGGAGGAGCAAGCCTGGGAACAAGCGTGAAGACATAGGTAGCAAGGTGAGTGCTGTGTTGCTTGAGGTCCCATCTGTGCTAACAACGCTCCTTTGGGAGACCTGGTGTAACTGTAGAGTTATGCAGAGCAACTGATATGTGGCTGTTGGGATCTTTGCTGTGCTGCAGATCCTTGCCAAAGCCCTGGTCCTTCTGCTGAAACACTTCTTTTGCTTGTGTGGTTATCTACCCATTCTGTATCAGGAAGCTTTTGGGATTTTCCACCCTGTGGTGTGTGAGTTGTTACAGATGACTGACAGGAGAAATATAACACTGCCTTTTCCTCCATGTTTTCCACTGCAAGCCTGCATTACTGGCAGCTGGTGATACACAAAGACTTGTTCTTCTGCGTAAGCAATTGCTCTCAGCCTCGCAAAGGAGTGTTCTGTGAGCATGTGGGGAAGGATGAGATGGTCTGAGAGATGGAGGATGAGAGATGTGTCTTGGAGGTGACTGTTCAGATGGGGTCTGCATTCCACAGGTCTGGATGTGCTTTTCTCCATGTTCCTCCTTTCTCTGCTTCAGACCCCCTTCCCTTGGAGATATCTGTGGTGTAGTGCTTCTACCTGAAAAATTCATCATTCTTCCTGGTGTTGTGGAGCATTCCTGACAGTCACTCACTGGGAATTGGCTGGTGTCATGAGGAGGATGACTTAACCCTGGTTGTGGGGAGAATAGGAGCTGGGTGGCATTGCCCTGTGCTGACAGCAGGCTCCCCTGAGTCAGGGCACCTTGCTCTGTCCCTTCACTGATTCACTTGTAACCCTGTGCAAATCACTGCCTTGTGTAGCTCGCTCTCTCCATAAATAGAAAGGTTAATCCCTCCCCCCGTGTGAAGGCTCACTAATAAATAAGAAATGCTTGTAATCCATGACTGCAAAATGCACTCATTTGTCTAAAAACAGTGGTGCTTCAGAATTTATCTCTTGGACCAAAGAGTGTGTGTAAAACTTCAGGGGAAGTAAATGATGCCTTACCTAAGTGTCCTGTCCCCTGGATGAAATTCAGTTCTGGTTCAGGTCAGTTTCCCTGAGATGGCTATTTCATGCCAACACACACAGTATTCTCTTGCCAAGCAAGGGAAAAACCTGCTTGACTTCCTCAGAGCTGTCTAGAGGAGAGTCCTGGTTGTTTGTGCGTGACCTCAGTGTGTTCATGTGCATGCATGCACTGCATTTAATGCAGCCCATGGCCTGCCTGTAAAAGATACTTTGTAGCTGTTGCTGAAGAGCAGTTTATTGATCTGTATTGTGCAGAAACCTGTGTCAAAAGAGCCCAAATCCTCCCGTACCACCATGTACAGTAGGCGTTGTGTTCTTGCTCTGTGAAGAGGAGCTGAGATCTACACACTCCTTTTCAGGGCTGTGACCTGCTGCTATGTACCCAGGGTGTTCTCTAGTACCTGTTTGATTTTGGTTTTTCTTGCACATGCCTTTTGTAAGAGCTCTGTTGTATCCCCTGTGTTATCTCTCCCAGTGTGCAGCTAGGGCTGTCTGATTCCCTGGGGACATCATGGATTCATTCCACACCATCAAATTAGGGTTTGAGGGCTGGATTAAGAGCAGTTAATCAGTGAGATGCAAAGGAACTGTTGTGGAGTTTGTTGGCAGAACCAATTTGTTACGTCCCCATCATCAACTCAGTTTGTCATTTGATGTGGTAGGTGCCGGTGTTGGTTTCCTAAAGGGATCTGCTCTGAGTTTCCCTCAAGTGAGTTATGGCCTGCTGTCAGTGGGACAGCTGGAGTGGGCGAGACAAAAAAGCAGTGGGCCCCTTACTAAAGATTCAGTGTATGTTGGATATGTGTAGAGATATCCCTCCTGCTGTGTGTGTGCTCCTCTACCTTCCAAGGTGAGAAGCAGCTCTACCTTTCTAAACCAGCAGGATTCAGATCCTCTAGTCTGATATCAGGTGTAAGTGTAAATCCCTTGGGACTGAAATCGAGCATCATGCACGTCGCTCCTTGAGAATCTTTGCTGACCTGCAGGGAGAAACCCTCAGGCATCTTTGCCTCTTGGACTTTTTGAGAAATGCTGCTCCAAGAGATGTATGTGAATCTAGTCACATGGAAAACCAGAAGAGCCTGTGAAGCTGACAGCTATGGCTGATCTTCTCAGCTGATTGCTCTTGATTACATAGGATGGAGCAGGACTGTTGCCCTAGATTAACACCTGAGAGGTTATACTGTGCTTTGTATGTGCAGATACAAGTGAAGCCCTGTGGTTCCTCTGAGTCCCTGAAGCTTTTATTGCAGCGGGCTGCTCAGTTTAAGATGGACAAGCATCCTCAGTAGCACTACCTTGATTTCCATGAGCTGTAATTTTCCCTTGCAGTGGAAAGTGTCCCTTGTGTCCCTGCTCTTTCTTAGGCAGTTCTTTGTTGGTGTGAGGCCTGTCAGGCTCAGTGGTCAGAGACAGACCCCTTGGGCAGTTTGTGACACTGAAAATTGGCTTCTTTCAGTGAAGCAGCTGTGTAATGCTGGGCTGGACGTGGGCAGGCTGTGGGAGGCTGGCTCTGCAGAGACCTGTTTGTGCATTGCTCTGCAAGGGGGAGTGTGGGTAAGTGGAGATACTTTGCATGACTTCTGTGCAGGACATGTACTGCGTTACTTGGGAGCTATACAAGAGAGAACTTGTTTTGGTGCTTTTATTGGGACTTATTTCTTGCTAATAATTAATGCATGGTTTTGCTGTGCAGCTGCAGGAGATCTCCACAGGAGTAAAACTGAGGAACCAATGCGTAATCATGGATATTTTAAAAAATAATAAATAAAAAAAGGGGAAGGAACAGGAACTGTTTAAGGCTTGTTGACAAACTGGATGTTGTGTTTGGTTTTGTTGCTGCTTTTTGAAAACAACTTCTGTTTTGTGAGAATCCTGAGTTTTGCTGCTGCCTGATGAGCTCTGTGTTTAGGCTTCTTTTTTCCTTAGTCTTCTGATGTTGATGACTTGAACCCACTTTTCCTGTCCTCTCCAGATCTTGAGCCAATGTAGAGATGGAGCACAGTGGCTTAAGTCTAGGCGTGTTGATAGTTGGGATTGTAACATGTGAGTGTGGCGGCTGGAAGCTACTGTTTCCTCAGATAGGTTGATTGGCCTGCATTCAATTTCTAGAGGATTTCTATCCCTATTAGAAATCCAGCCATGCATCTGGTCACCGTGCTCGTGGTTCCAGTAGAGACACAGAGGTAGAAACTGGGCACTGAGTACCTTCGAAGCTGCATAGGTTCACCCTGAATAAGTGGCACTAGCAGAACAGTGTGGCAGCTAAGTGTTGAGCCATCTCCCATTGCTAAAATGTACTGATTGATCCAGTACCCTGCAACTTGACTACACAATCTTTCTCTGCTCACAGAAGTAATGTACCTGAGCAGGTACAGTTCTTGCTGTCCATACTGTTAAGCTCTACACTTGTAAATGTAAGCATCTTTAAAACTGATATAGCTGTGCCTATTTTAGGATATGTTTGGGTGGGTATCCTCAGTCAAAGCAGATTATGAACGACAATGTAGAAACAAATTGCTATAAAACCTGCTGCAGGGTTTTCCCTGAAACGGTAAACCAGTGAGTCAAAAAAACACATTTGGAACTTGCAGCTTGTTTCTTTGATCTCTCCTGTTCTTTTTCTAAGCCAGAAATATTTCAAGTTGCCAGTTTAAAGAGTTCTTTGACTAAAACCTGACATTCCCCACGGGGAAGTCATTCAGCACTTGGATTGTTGCCTCATGGTCTCCCCTCACCAAGTGTCATGCGAACATGTGCAGCTGAAGCCCCTGTTCCCACTCCATCATGCTAGGTTGGATTGGATGGCTCTGCAAAATCTTTCTGAGAGCTTTCATTCTGAAAATGACACCTAAGATGTTCCTGGTGAGGCAGGGTTTCCTGTCCCCCTTTGGTGAGGCATGGTCATTACTGCTAGCCTCCTGGCTTTCATCAGCCTAATGGTAGCTCCCTGATTAGGGCAGCTGAAATACATACACATACCTTTGTGTCCTGCAAGTGAATAGGGACAGATTTAAGAGGGAAGCAGATCCATGGGAGCTTGAGACCCTCCATGCCTTGTCATGCTCCTTGCATTCCCAATACGGTTCTCTAGCTTCTTAATCCCCTGAGAAGCTGCAGAGCTGTGCTAGGACCACAAGCTGTCCTGGACACAGGAAAGTGGAGTAATGTGTCTGGCCTGGCTGTAGCTTCCTGCCTTCAGTACACAGTCGTTTTTGTTTGAAAATACTGTAGCTTCCAAAATGAATCAGTTTAGTCTGCTACTGGTCTTAACTGGATCAGCTGAGAGTTGCTGAACCTGAACTGGAAGAGAAACAAAAAACACACAAGTTTGATTCCCTGATATAAATGCTTCAAATATCATCACCTCTTATTAAATCATTTAAGGTGCAGCTGAGGCTTGTTGCAGAGTAGGATTCTTGGTAAGTCTTTGGGAACAACTTGGTCCTTCAGTAGCGAAGCCTGCTGGGTTCCTTGTAGGCAGCACTTCCTAGGGAGCTAGATGTGGGGCTGAGCAGCCTGACTGTGTGGGTGAAGTAGAGAGCAGCCTGTCTGATGCTGTCATAAGCTTTTGCTTTGGCAGGATTTGGAAGGGTCTTTTACATAATGGTGGTGCTTTTGAGGAGCTGTTCAGCACAGTATTGCCCTAATTTCCTTCTCTACTCCACTGGAGTTTGAGCAGTGCTCAGCCCACCTGGTGTGGGAGCAGTGCAGCCAGTGGCACAGCTGAGAGGATGCATCTAACCATTGTCTGGTCTTCTGCTGCTGTGCCTGTTCTGCTTCAGCATCTGTGAATGTTGCGTGGCCGTGGTTGATAGCTAGGGAATCTCTGCATTGTCTAAACACACTCAATTGCTTTAACAGCTTAGGGGCTGCTGTCCAGAGATAGAAGGGATTTCATGTCTGTCTCTGGTCAGGTTTATAACAGTGTCCCTTAAAGCAGAAACAAAGGCTGGTTAGCTTCTCCATAGCCAAACCTGCATTTCAGTGGCATGTCTGTATCTGCAGATAGTCAGTGGAATAGATGAGGGTGTCATAGCACAGGGGCTGAATTCTTCCCTCCCAGGCTGCTGTGGTCCCCTCTACTCCATCTTCAAATACATGGTGCTTAAGATGACCCTATGTTAACAATTTCACACAGTAGTATAGGTTTTCCTTGTTCCATTCTTCACTCTAGGAGTGTTATACCTTGCCCTTAAAGTACAGAATGATCTGGCTAGCTCTACTAAAAAACATGAGTGTTAAATGTGACTTATAGCCACAGGGCATATCAAAGCCAAAAGGGTTCCTGCTGGTGGACTACATCACCCATTGCTTTTGGTTCTTGAAGTATGGTGGATATAAAAGCATGTAACAATTTTACCTGTTTGTTTCTGTAGCTTGCAGCTCTGTCCACGGACCACTGTGATCCTTCTTGCTAATCTTGAGACAAGATTTCAGGAAAGATCCTCTTTTCTGTCCACCCTGAAATAATGCACTGTGGAAGACTGCAGGAAGACCACTCCAAAGCAGGATAGGGGACTGATGTGCCAACAGCTGGGATACAGTCAGCGTAAATAACACAAACCAGGTCATCTGCCTAGTGGGTTCAAATGGCTCTTGCTTCCCCTGGGTGTTTGTGTGCTGATTACCTGGATGGTGTTTTACACCTGCCATGGTCTTGCCTTGCACATTGTTCTTCACCTCCTTCAGATGAGCTAAGTGTTCTGAGAAGGCACGTGAAGCTTTAGCTAGCCTGGCTGGGGAGGCTCGTAAGCGGGTTTTACTCTGTGCCTGCTGTGCTGGATAAGGTGTACACATACAGACTGATGATCCCCATTTGATTGTGGGCTGTTGTTCTGCAGTGGGCTGTGGAGCATGTATTGAAGCCTTTACTATCTGGGATGGTAAGATGACAGAGGTCAGGGCTAGTCAGAGCTGTTGCGTTTGCTGCTTGCTGATCAGAGCTGTTATTCACTGTGGTGTAGGGGGAGCTGCTGGAGAAAGACATCCACAGACACAGTGGAAAGAGGCCTCCTCCAAATTGTGCCATCTGTTTCCCTGTCCATGCTGTGGTGTATCGCCTCATTTGTTTCAGGAGGGCAGAACAGTTGGGTGATGTTTGGGAGTCAGGCCAGGTTGGACCACTATGTGCTTTTGTATCATCAGGGGTCTGCAAGTGCCTGTAAAATGACTTGTATGTTATTTCACTCTCCCCTGTGTCTAGTGGAAAGCAATTGCAGGGCATCACATCCATTTCAAGCTAAGAAACTGGTGGTCAGCATTTTGTTGGCCTGGGAAATTTGAGTAGATACTTTGCTTCCTGTTGATCAGGCCTGAAGAAGTTGCTTGATTAGCCTTGGTACAGTTTTCTCTGTGAGAGTGAGAGCAAACGCCACGTTCTACCTCGTCTTTGCCTTTTGTAAAGGTCTCTTGTCTTGTTTGGGGCAAGAAGTGGCTCTCAAAGAGTGCTTTCCAGAATGGAGTCCTGATACTAGTGCTGAGTGATCCCAGCTAAGGTCTGAATAACTAAGTAGCACTAAGCCCAGTTTCAGTCACTTCAGCCTTCTGTTTGTATCTGATGGGCCTGCCTCCACTGAGCTGGAAGTTTCTGAGGGCTTCTGTAGATGCAGGGAGCATGGGAGATGGGTTGTAGTGTGCTCTCTGCTCTGGTTTCCTGCTCCAGATGTGGGCTGGTCCCCATGCCTGAAACCCCACAGGCTCTGCTGAGGCTGTACCCATCAAAGGGTGGCTGCTGCAATTGAGAAAGCCTCCTGTGTTTCCTTTCACCACAGTGCTACTTAGCCTTCCCCTGAGCATGTCCGCATGTTGTGCAAGGAAAATACAGCTGAGCTCTGCAGTTGTTGTAACCAGCAGTGGATCTGTGCCCTGGGATTTGTCTTCAAAAATACTGGTGCAAAGACGAGTTGCTGCTAGTGTTCGTGTGACCATAGACTGCAGGAGCATCCCATCTGCCTGGCTTTGGCGAGCATTGGACAGACAAGGGATAAATTAAACTCAGACTAGAGAAGCTTCAGGTTTAAATAAAAGGTGTATGTGTGGAATGGGGTATGCTTTTCCTATACAGACGTGGCTCCAAGCTCCCACAGGAAGTTTGAGGCAGGCCTAGAAATTGAATCCTCATCCTCTGAGGCCATACCTTAGCCTTAGCCATGAAGTCCAGCCTCTTGCAGCTTACCAGCAATGTTTCTTATATCTCCCATGTGAGGACTGTGTGTTCATTTAGGATTATTTGCTTAAAAGTCCCCAGAATATGCTGTTGTAAATGTTGACTTGGGTCCATTGTCACTAATGATTTCAGTAGCTCTGGTGATGATGACTTTCCAACAGGCCCAAGCAGATTAAGCACCATATGAATTAGAGCTGTGGAAACCCCAGTAAGCCTTGTAATTTTGCTTGTGTCCCAGGAGACCAGCACTGTTGTTAGTTACTGTGGGGAAACTTTGATTGAAAATAATACTATAGAAAAGTTTATGGACTGCTGGTGTATTCAGTGTTTCCAAGTCAATAGCAATAAAAGGCAGTCCTGCTTGTTCTCCCAAATACAGTATTAAAATTCATAGTTGGTCAAGCAGGCTCATGTGATTTAATAACTAATATGAGATTTCTTACCTGGTGCAGTTTGAACAATGGCATTCCTTGCTTACAGTGATGGTTCTTGAATTTCTGCATCAAAACGGCAAACAAAACTGTATAGTTAGATTGAAATTTCCCCCGTCATGGATCCAGAGACTCCTTTCTCGGGAAGACAATAGGTTATTGGAGGTTGCATAGTAGTAGAGAGTTACAGCATTAAAAAATGTCTTGAAAGCAGGCAGATGGGGTTTCTGAGAGAAGGAGCAAGCAACTTTATGGCAGTATCAATGGATTCAAGCATACAGACCTGTAAAGCTCCTGGTTTTCTTCCAAGTAGGCACTGTGAAGAACAGTGCCTCATGTTCAGAAACCCTTCCCTATCCACAGGCAGGCTCTGCACACGGCAATTGTCATTTGAAGTGCCAGTACTGAAGTTTTAGCTATGTCTCCTGTGCCCAGCAGTGGTAGCCTTTGAGCTCTCCAAAGGGCTTTGAAATTGGTTGCTCACTTTTGAGTAGCACATAAGGGGCCGCTTGCCTTTGAAGTCTTGTTTGTACTGGGGATGCTTTCATTTGCAAAAAATAAAAAACCCAAGCAAGCTGCCATTGCTCAGCCCAGGACTTTGCAGCAAAGGAGCTTGAGTTCATTACACAGTCCCTAATGCAATCGAGCTGCTGGAGTTGCTGAAACACCGAATAGGACCGAGTGAAAGAAGTCTCTGCAAGTCCTGCCTCCTGCCTGCTCTTGGTGCTCAGAACTTGCCGGGCAATGTCCTTCAGCCAAGGACATGGACCATAAGGGAATGGTGTTGGAGGTATTCAGAGAGGACTGGATACCATGATGAGTAAGGGTGTTTGTGGTTAAGCACTTGCCTATGCTGGAAACGATTTGCAGACTGAGCTTCCATGACACACTGTCTTAATGGTGGCACAGCATCAGAAGAGTCTATTGAATGATCCTGTCTTTCAAAGAAACAGGCTATACCAGTGAAAAGGCTTCTTTTTGAAAGTCACATTGCAGCAATATTAGTGTCTTTTCTGCTAGAGTTTTGTCTGGGCCAAGAGTGATGCTCTTCACGCTCCTAACCAAAGCTTTCTGTGCTGCTGAAATGTGTAAAGGTAGAGTGAACCTTGAAACATAACTGTGTAGTTTTTAATATAGTGCAATTGGTTTTGGGTTCTGTGCTCTGCTCTTTAGAG
This sequence comes from Psilopsiagon aurifrons, assembly GCA_025447955.1. Taxonomy (NCBI): domain Eukaryota; kingdom Metazoa; phylum Chordata; class Aves; order Psittaciformes; family Psittacidae; genus Psilopsiagon; species Psilopsiagon aurifrons. Next base: position 2,759 of record JAOEHY010030355.1, on the reverse strand, counting down.
TCTGAGCCTTTTTTTCCCCTCAAGGTAAAATAGGCAGGATACTTCTCCGCTTCCTGCAAAGTGTCCCAGCATCCAGGACTTTGAAACAGGTGTGTAACTCCTTGCTTTTGGCTTGTCTCCCAGATTTGAAGTAGATATAGCAGTCCCAAGCGTAGTTGTTTCAAACCTGCTTTGGGATGTCATCCTGCTCGAGCAGCTGGGTCCAGAAGCATTGTTGTCACTGGGACTGAAAAATATGTGATCTGCTTCATTTATTTAAGCCTATCTTATCCCAACTCACCTGGTTTTCTTGTGCTGAACTGTGGTCAGATAGGCTTCAACAATGGTTCTGTATATCTTGCGCAAACATAAAGGATGGCTTGGGGATGTTTGCTCAGTCTGTGGCCTGAATCCTGCTATAGGAGTGGTGCTAGAGGGGAATGCAGACGTCACATAAAATGCTCTTAATGGAACGCATTAACAACTATTTCTGAGGAGTGTGTGGTGGGCCTGTATGGATATAGTTGTTTCTAAAAGCCTGAGCTGCTTTTGAGGCTGGAATCGGGCTTCCACCTTCTCCTGCACTGGGAGGATAATCCTCCTGCCTCATAATCCATGGTTTGTGCTGCGTGTTTCTGCAGGCTCCCTGAGCTAAGCTGTCGAGATGTATTTTGCCTGCAGTCAGCAGTGCACAGAACTGGTGCTGGGGAAGGATGAAGGGAAGGTGCTCTGGGCTGGAGGCAGCTTGCTTCAGCTTCCTTACCACTGTCTGCTCTGGATGTGATTTTGGCTGTGACTTCTGAAAGAGGGGCTCTCTTGCATCACCGATGTGGTGGCTGGCTTTTAGATGCTTGTTTTGTGAATTTCTTGGCCTGCTTTCTGTAGCAGGGCTGCAAATCAGCATTTCGATGTGCGCAACCTGTGATAAATCCATTTTTGATTGTGGTGTATAGCCATGTGTGCAGTACTATATTTATCCACTGGCAGCTACATGCATTTGGGAGGGTTTCTTTGGGTACTGCTCTGCTGATGCACTTCCCAGGGCCTGCACATTTGGGTAAGCACATGCTGGTTAATTTAAACACAGGTTTTGAAAAAAAGCAGGCAAACCACGCTTCCAGTCTAGACAAACCCTATATAATATGCTCAGAGTCAGCATTGTCTCCAGTCTGTCTGGTCCTTCGTGATGGAGGTCTGGTGACTGAGGTTCCAGGCTGACCAGCAAGTCTGGAAGCGAGCACTGAGCTGGCCTGGGTAATAACACTGTGCTGTGTGGCGCAGGATACAGTTGCATGAGATGCTCCCAGCTCTGCATCTCTGACAAGGGAACTGAGCTGTCTGAGTCTGGAAAGTCTGCCTTTTTCTTTTATGAAAGAAAAACGTTTTAGAGGACACCTTGAGGACACCAGGGAGGAAGAACAGTGCCCGTGGAGAGTCCTGTAATGTTCCAGTGCGAAGAGAAGAGCGCTTTCTGCGATAAGGCATTTGGTTTTGCTCTCAGTGCTTTCCAGAGGTTTAAAACAATTGGGAACACTCATCACCTACTGCCTAAAGGTTTGTTGGCAAGCAGCAGAAACTCCTTCTTTTTTGCAGGTAGTTTTTTCTGGCACTTAGGGCCTGTTGTACAGGGAGGAGCAACCCGACCCGCCTTAGCCAGCAGCCCTGGCTGAGGAGGGGAGGAGGCTGTGTAAGGAATACTATGACTCTCCAGGCGGAGAGGAGCTGGTATTCCTGCTGTAGGCGGTGGGGAAGGGAGCTGAGGGCCTGAAGCATGTTTGTGTAGCATTTGGGATCAGTAGAGTCGAGGAGCTCTCGTGCTGAGGAGATGGCAGAACTGTAAATCATCAGTGATCTATGTAAGCTGCAGAAGCAGTTAGGGCAGAAGGAACGGATTAGAAGCAAAATCCATTATAAAATGTCAAAGTGTGTGGTTTCCCTTGCTGGGAAGGGGGTCTCGTCTCTGAACAGCAGAGAGAAAGCTGACTATGTGTTGTAGCCATCGCTTTGGAAGAGAGATTTACTTCCAGGTCTGCTGCCTGGGTTGTGTCCCATGTCCTGCCCTCCCACTCTGCAGTGTGATTTCATTTGGATTGCTTTTCTCAGATCCCCAGAAAGGAAAGTACTGTAAACAGCTGCCAAGCAGGATTTTGTGTTGTAGAGCATATTTAAATGCTGGGGCCTGGTTGGATGATGGCATGAGTATGTTTCTATTTTTCTGTGTGTGTGTGTGTTTAATAGGAGGAACATATTCTGTTCTGGTTGAGTGTATGTTACTTTTCTTAGTGTGCCTGTTAGTACAGTAAGTTACAACCCACTCTTTTCCCCTGCCTATAAAGTGACACTGGCATTGTGTTACAGCTGTAATGTACACAGAGTCTTTCACAACTCTTTGTGTAATGTTTTTACAGGCATGATGACCTGGAATGGTTTAAAAGAAGACTGAATGCAAACTCTGACTCCATTCTTGTGGATACTTAAGCATGTGCTTAGTTTTGTGTGAGGTAGTATGAGCATGAGTAGCTCCACTTCACCCACTGGATGTGAAGATAAAGTGCCTCTGTGGCCGATTGCAGGATCAGAATCTATGATTCATTTCATGTGCATGAGTGTATGTGTGTGCATGCCTGATATGTATATCATGCAGTTGTCTTCATCCTGTTGTTTTGACTGGCTTACTTTGTCCATTAATCCATATTCACTGGACATAGAATCGTAGAATAGTTAGGGTTGGAAAGGACCTTAAGATCATCCAGTTCCAACCCCCCTGCCATGGGCAGGGA
>JAOEHY010030354.1:0-26777 GCA_025447955.1 Psilopsiagon aurifrons | reverse complement strand
AGAAGTGGTAAACGCTCCATCCCTGGCAGCGTTCAAGGCCAGGCTGTACAGAGCCTTGGGTAGCACTGTCTAGTATGCGGCGTTCCTGGCCACAGCAGGGGCACTGTAACTAGATGATCTTAAGGTCCTTTCCAACCCTAACTATTCTGTGATTCTATGAAAAGTTTTAGGGATTTTAAGTGGGTGGATGTCTACCCAAGAACACAAGCCATACTTAAGTTTATCCCCCTGGAGCTTTTAAAATGATTCTGTAAGTCAGACTTTACAAGATGTGCCTGCTTTGACGTGTTTCAGGTTTTAGAAGAGCTTATTATTTGAATGCACACACAAATCAAGGTGACTCTGTATACTATATACTCAAACAAAGCTAATAGAATCCTGAAGGGCTTAAGCAACATCAGGAAGAAAGGGAAACCCAAGTACATCCACTGTGAAGGCCCATTCAGATGTGATCAGGCCGATGAGCTCCAGCACCAGTCCTGACCACGATGGACGCAGACTGGCTTCTGAAGACTCAAGAGTATTTGTAAATCATATTCCACATTACCCCAGAAAACAAGGGGGCTTCCTACCCACACCACAAATACCAAACACTAGCTGGCCCATTCCCTCATGTGGCACCATATCTAACATGACAAGCCTGCTTGGAACCAAACATGCTTTGGGGAACTCTCACATACACACAACTCACAGGCATAAAGCAGCATAACCATTCTCTCTACAAAATACATTGAGGAAGCAGGGGACACCAAGGGGGGGCAGGATACTACCTAAGCAAAAGGACAACACTGGCATAGTAACAATATGAATATATGGGCCTTGAATAAGAATGGACTATAAGTGAGAGGCACAGTAATTTGACCCATCAGCCTTACACTGAGAAAATAAGAGAGAATATTAGCCATGACATGCTTTGTTTTGCAAAAGGGAATTTTTAGTGTAGCAGCTGCAATAGCCGGCAAGTTCAATGACCTAAAAGGTCCCTTAAAGCATTACATTCCTATGAGAATTTTAACAACAAATCCAATTGTTTATTTGAGCACTTGGATGAAACAATTTTCTAAATGACCACTCAAGAGAGACAGGAAATAAACAAGAGCTTAATAAGGAATACAGTACAGGTGAACAGAGCAGACATATAAGCAATGCATTTATGGGAGTCTAAGGCAAAAGGCTGTCTAATAAAAAGTGGTATCTTGCAAAGACACTGCAAAAGCTTTGGTTTGTGCTTAAAGGCTATGTCCAGTGCTTCTCATTTACTTTTCCATAGTCATCTTGTAAAAACAGCAGGAGGTCTTATTTAAAAGAGGCCAAAACCAAATTCAGTTTGAGATACCTATCAGAAAACAAACCAAGAAATTACTTACATTAAAGAGCAGTAACCCTAACACATAATAGAACATTTTAAAAAAATTGATACAACATCGAAAACCAAAAATGGCACAGAATATGGGGAACAAGTTTTTAGCCCACTACCTAAAAACATATTTTAAGAGAGAAGATCTGTTGCTCCTAATAGGGTTGGGGTTTTTTTCCTGTCCTCCTCTCTAATTCTGCCCATTTCAAGAAGAGCCATGGTACACAGCTCTCTTGGAGCAGATTAAAATCTTATGAACAATCACTTACCATTAGACATGCCTAGCTAACTTAAAAGATCAACATTCAGTCTTGCAGTTGAAAAGTGTTATTTGTTTCCAATAACTTTCAAAAACAGTTTTCCAGATTTTGAGATCCTTATTATAAATTATTTCAGAGTCCAAAATTCATTAGTTGTGCTTCACCACCTCCCAACTGATAGCATTGCCAATATAACCAATTCGGTCAAGCTCTGATACTCTTTAAAGTACAGAAAATAAAAAAGTTTGGTTGGTTTTTTTTTCCCCTTTCTGTATAATAGAACAGCAACAGAACAATGAACTTTTTTTCAGTAAGATTGAAAAAGGTGGGGGGATCTCAATATATAAGCAGATCTTCGTATCAGCAAAGCTGAATTTTTGATAGCAAATGAAAGCAAAGCACATGGTCTGCCTGACATTATATAAGGGACAAACAGACTGAAATGCCTTTTTTTATCTGAAATAGCCACATTGTAGTTCATGTGTTTGTCACAGTTCATTACCAGCATGATGATTTCTAACACTGTACATAATTTCAACAGCATTAAAACCACTCATATCAACACAGCTGTTTAAAACTTCTTTCCAACAGGTTACTACCAGTACGTACCTGATGAAGCAGCAAATCATGGTTTTGTAGTGTTCTTCATGTTCCCAATGGCATTACTATAAACTGTCATTTAACACCACTGTAGGCAGCCCTATACGCAGGGACTACCTTCCTATAGTTAAAGCACAGTACACTCTCCTGCTACACATACATCAGTTAGCACTGTTTAGATTGTAAAGGGGGGCTACAAAATGTTTTCCGTCCACAGCTCTGCCCTTTCAAATTATTTCCTCTGTGTAACAGTCAAGAATAGCAATCACAGATGTTAACACGATAAAATACAAATGCATTATAAAAGCCTGCTACACAGAATTTAGCATTTGTTCTAACAGTAATATAACATACATCAGTTAAAACATCTAACTAAATGGCTCCATCTTAGCCACAGGAGAACAAGTCACTGACAGCAACTCTGGACCCTGTAATTTGTGAAACGTAGAGATTTTTTTTTTAACTAGCTGCATGTGGATGCTTATTTTTGAAGTAGACACACTTTGCTTTACTCAACCTCTATATCTACTTGACATTGTTAAAATTAAGAACTAGATTTAAACGTATATGCAGATATTGAAAAATGTACAGTAGGTTAACACGGGCATACAGCTCCTCCGAAACGACTGGGAATCAGACTGAGGAACTAGCAACATCTGAAGACAAATGTTTACACATAGAGTAACATAGATTAATCCCCTTGCCCTGGCAGTGGTAATGCTCATGGCAGCAACACTCCTTCAATGGCTATTTCAGATTTCATATATCAAAACTTCCATATTAAGCTGTTCTTTTACATGAAGCAATAAGGCCACAAATGCCACCATTTTGCGGGAAAATAATAAACTATTGTAGACATATATGTGCTCAATGTGCACATCAGCTCTAATTTGAACAAAACATGAAGAACAAAACCACAAAATTTCTCCATGGCTTTTGGGAGGATTTAGAGACCATTTAAACATGCAATGAATGGATATATATGTAAAAATGTGTAAAATGAGATGTACTGTTGAAGCTCCTATTGTACCTTGGCCTCTGAGGTGCTATGAACAAGACACTGCATGTGTGTCATCCCTGCCTTGTTTCCAAGGTTGCCAAATACCCCAGTTAGCTCAACAAGTGAGACCAGTGCCCTCCGGCTGCAACATCATCCCCCCCATTCCTCCCCATGTAGAAAAGGCCCCCCTCAGCACCCTACCAAATACACGTCCGCCAGCCAGGCCCAGGTTGGTGCTCCCTTTAGGCAGTGGTCCAGGGTATACAGTGTAATCCCAGGCTGCAACTTCCTTCCCGAGTTCTTGAGTCCCACAGCCTTATCCAAAAATACCATAACCAAGTGCAACAAACTGCTTCTGGCAGGCAACCTAAATGCAGAACACCTTGTGGTTTGCTCCAGTACCCTCACTGCATTTGAATACATGATGGTCCATTTTCTTCTCAGGGCAGAAAGTCAAAAAAAAGCATGCCATGCAGGCATCAATGGTAACTTCCCAAGTCTACTGCTGGAAAACTACATGACACTGCAGTCAGTGCATCAGTGTGATCCAGACCAGCAGCAAGCAGCACATTACTCTCAACCCTGCAAAATCATTTACGCTAAAACAATGAAGGGACCAAAAACAGGCAATCTATTCCTATTAGTTTCTGTGGCACAGAAGTCTGTGGTAATACGTGCTACCATTTTGTGGATTAAAGCCTTTTTCCTGCCACTCCAAAACAGTCGCAGACAGCCTTGAGACACAACCAATGTGCTACAGTCATCATTTCTTACCGGCTCCCTTCTACAATCTCTCTCACCTCAGTCTACTGCTTTGAGCATAATGTTAATTCAAAGAAACCTACAGATGTGACTGTCATGTAAATGTCAAACCTCATGTTAAAATTTGATTAGGAGACTGAAAGGGAAACAGTACTGCTAAAACTAAACAAGTACACTAACAATAGCTTCAGTTTGCCTGCTTGCAACAACCTTAGTGATGGATTTCATTATTCTTAATTTTCCATATAATATTAAGCTGTAATTGATTTTGCAAAAAGATAATATATAACAGTAAAAGAAACACAAATATTTTTTTATTGACAAGGTGAATCTACAAAGCTTTTATATTAAATTCCTTGGTTGCTGTGCCTACAACTACACTCGGTCAATTCAAGAAAATTTTTGTTTCCTTTGTACTACAAATAAATGCCCATGTACTTAGAAAGACCAGGAGCATATGCACCCATTCATCCATTCTTCTGCAAGTTCTCGTGTCAATGGAAATAGAAGGTGGTTTCACATTAAATTCCAAAAAGCAGATTTACAGTAGACATGAAATGGATGGAAATAAACTTTGGAGTCCAATTCATTGCAATTTTATCTCAAAAAGGCAGTATTTTTCCCAGACTACACAACCCCACTTGCCACATTTCTTGATGAAACTTAGGCACTAGCCGCTCCTGTCTCATAAACTTTCTTCCCACTGAGTGACCTCAGTTCTGCTCATTTCAGGAGGCTGGATATCTCTAGGACAGCTCAAGTATTTCAACAGCCCTAGCAACATGAAGATGTACCATGTCAGTGACATGGAAATGTTACTGACACGGGAGCCGAGATATATTTATGTCCAGAGGCAGGAGAAAGTTCTAGATGAATAGGAGCTATTGGTTTTAAATACTACCTAAATATTTGCTTCAGTCTAAAATACTAAGAAAATTCTACAGTAGTATTAATATTAGAAAATGGAAAGTTAAAAGATAAAAAATAAATTAAAACAATTTCCAGATATGACGCTTCTTTCATGAGCTTTACATGCCCCTACCAAATCACCACCACACATCATATAACAACTAACTCTGGCGCAACCAGTGTCAGCCTCAATTCAGTTCAGAATGAATCTCAAAACAACACAGCAATTGCCTAAACTAATTACTTTAAACCCCAAAATGCAAATTTTTATTCCTAACTTGGCTTGGGTGCATGTGTCCCATAAAGGACCAACTTAATTTTGCACTAGTCTTGATATTTTTTGCTACCTGTCATGCCATCAAAATAATTCGCTTATTTCTTCCACAGAAGTTATACAAGGACATTGTCAGAAAGAACTTGGAATTTCATGCCCTTGATGACATCCACTGTGGTTGACAGACCAAGTTATAAACTTGTCACTATCTTGATAATTGGTGGGAGGGCAAGAGGACATAACATCCATATCTCTGATAGATGGCTCCCTTTAGTTTGAAACTCTCTTAACAGTCAGAAGATATTTTTTCTTTTTGTAATATGCCTTGAAAGATATAAGAATAGGAACATTATTAAATACTCAAAGGGAGATCACTGTGTCCCCAAAAAATAGATCATCAAGGGATTTCAATAATTCTCTGTCCTTTACCTTCTATGAGGCAAACCTAGGCACTATCTTCCACTGCTTCATTGCTCTTTAAAGTTAGAATCAGGAAGAAATAAAGGAAAAAGGGAACCAGTTTGCAGTGCCAGTGTGCAAAGCTTCAATTCATTATGAATTTCATTAACAGACCTATTCATCTATCCAGTAGAGTTTCAGTCCCACCACTGTACTTCAGACCATCTTCCTAGATGAAAAAGGACCACTGCAACATTTTTTCTGACCCTCAGGTAGCTGCCATATTGTTAAGCTTTCCTTGTGCAGATAAACCTCTAGATAAATCTAGATGAGCTGCTTGGGAAAATTAAAAACACCATTCACTATTAGCCTTTCACCTCCCTCTACACTGCTTCCCAAGTTGGCTGTCAAGCAGAAACATACCATACTGTAACAGAGGCTGCTGCAGTATTCCAGGAGCTTGTACACTCTGCTTCTACTCCCAAGTGCAGCAGAACTAGGTTTTTAGCAGAAGTTAACAGTATCTTATTCTCTGGAGTTTTTGAAAATCCAAGAAGATTACCAGCTCAAGTTCTGCCCCATGGTTCACCAGCCATAAATCCCATTTTATTAAAGAGTCTACAGTTTGAAAAAAACAAAACCCTGAAACACCCACCATCCAAAATTCACCAGGTGCATTTATCCATATCTTTTCAGCTATAAGTACTTATGTAAATAACCTTGTTTCACATTGAATGTTAAAAGAGTTTTTTTTTTTTTTTCCCTAAACCAGAAGTTTCCTTCTTGGGAAACGCATGAGTCTCAGATCCTAGCAGGGAAAAATAATATATAAAATAAAAGTAAAGGAAGATTGCTGAACAAGATTATCTATTGCCCTAAGATTGATTTGGGCACCTATGGGGAAGGGAGAGGGGAAACCTTGCAGCTTAAGTAAAATCAGTACTAGAAACTTCTTTGTTATCAGAACTGCAGCGATTTTGTTATTTCTTAACAAATTTATGCCAGTGGACATATGAATAATAGCATTCAGACTGTTCTTGAGAGATTTAAAGATCCTATTTGTGAATGTTATATAACTTAGAGCTCTCATGAGCTAAATGGATTCAGTAGCCAGCTGGTGCTTCTTCAAAGACAACAAGCACTATGCAGAGACCTTCATTAGAGACAGCAGACAGCTAAAGAAGGCATGCAACATCTACAACTGAAGTAGTCCAAGATACCCTCAATATTACAAACTTACTAAAACCTTAAAACCAGTGGTTATTTCAAAATAACTCATATTTTGAATTTTATTTCTAGGTATTTTAGGAAGAGGCCACGTGATCTGCTGCATCCCACTTGTAGGCTTGTATCATGGATAGCATTTACTTTCTGTGTAATCAAAGACAACTCTTTCACTTAGGGCATGCAAGCAGGCTTCGGGTAAAGCTACACCAAACCACATGAACTTCTCCATAGCACCTCCTATTCAGTACAGGAGTTCCTTTAGCAGCGCTCCCTTCCCTCCAAGAAACCACAGACCCAAAGGACTGTTCTAATGCATGAAAGAAGAAACAATTATTGCCTTAATATAGCACACAGTGACATTCAACAATTGCGACACATGAATATTTAGGTACTATATAAACCAAACCTCTGTAGCACAGAGAGATCAAACACTTTCATGATTCTACAACAGGGCTATCAAATACTTTTTTATTAATACTTTAAGCCTACTTAGGTTTTCGTTTAGTACGTTTAACTTCTGCTCCCCCACCTACCGCTTTTCTCTGACAAAGACTAATATGAAAACCAGATTCAAAGGCAACACTGTATTTCTGTTTCAAGTTGCTAATTTTTCCTTGTCACACACAGCACTTAAGCTGTCAATAGGTAAATCCATTAGAGTGCGGGTTTCATTTCTAGCTTGTGTTTACACTCATCTTAGATGCAACAATAAAAATATAATATGCCATATTCTAATTACTTTCACTGGGCTGACAAGTATTTTCTTTCCCAAAAGTTGCAATCTCTGCTTGCAGGCAACAGCAGAGAACAAAGACACGAGTTATTCCACGCTGCCAGATACACGAGACACCAAAGATTTTCAAGTAAGTTATTTCAAGCTTCAGTATTCCCCAAGTGTAAAAAATGAAGCGGGGGAAAAAAAATAAAAAGGAAAAGAAATTTTTCTAAGCTGTAAATTCACTTTGCTAGAAGAAGCACAGCTCTGATCAGTGGGGGCTCTTGGGAATAAGTTCTCTACCAGGAGTACCATCACACTCAAAAATTCAAACACCATCATAGTTAGCCATGCAACTTGATATTGCCAAGTGAAACGTGGATTAGCACAGAACTGAAACACAATAACCTTACCTTCATTTGGAAAGAAACTGCTGGCACAGCACTTGCAAGCCCTTTCCTGGCTCTAGTAGAAAAGTACCACACCTCATCCCTACACTCATCACTCACATCTCCCAACGATCTGCCTCCCTGTCAGCCTTACTGCTACCACATTCCAGTAAAACAAAATCTGATTAGCATAAACAGCTACTCTAGAAGATTAGAGCTAGAGTTAACCCAGAGGAATAGTCTCTGCAGCTGTCCCTGACAAACCTAGGAGCACCTTTAAGGTTTAGCATATTCATCATCATTGTGAACCAGAATGACCACACTCTAATGTTACACGGTCACATACACATTGTTTACAGAACTTGCAAAAGACGCTGATAAAAGAAAGCTGAATCAAAATCACAAAAAAACAGAATACACAAGTGTTGGGTTGGGGAGGCGAGTGTTATTTGGGGTTAGTTGGGGTTTTTTTCCTTTTTTAAAAAAAGATCTCTCTCCTACTTTTGACAGGGTGTAATTAATTTCTGTTTCAAAGAGATTTATTCTTGCCACAAGAGTCATAAAGAACATCCTTCACAAAATCATTCTGCCAATTACTCTAAAATGCATCACCCTGAAATTTTAACAGCTCTTGCCACAAGCAACATAGTTACCTGCTCTCACTATGTTTACTCAACTGGGGAAATATCCCTACAAACAAGAAAAGTCAATATTGACATCTGCAAGAACACACAATGCTGTCTATTACCATCCCTATGTTGCTACTCATCAGCCAGCAAAATTTAGAGCTGCTGGTCCAAGTAATGTCCTTACATTGAAACAGAACTGTTATCTTTGAAATAGGATGGCTCCCCCATTCCTGTGATACCGGATGGATGTTGGAAAAATATGCAATCACACAATCACCCGGTGGAATGCAAGTGTTGCAAGATGGCACAGAGTTAACAATATCTACGCGCACTGCTCTGAGCTGCTGCAGGCAAGAGTGGGAACTGGCCTGGAACTCAGCAGTATTCACAGAACTTACCATTCCCATGGAGTACCTCACAAAACACTCAAACCCTATGCAGGAGCACCTCCCTCTTCCCAAATGCAACCAAGTGCCAGACTTAAAACAGCAGTTGTTGAGACAGAAGCATTGTTTCTCAAGACACAATGAGGGGGAAACAGTAGGCAAACAGAAAATGCTGTAATCAACTATTCAAATTACACTGGCATGCTGGGATTAATATTCATATTTTTGTAGAAAGCATGACAATTTAAACAACAGAGTAATAAAAGACTGCAGTTCTACATCTCATCCAAGAGATTAAATCACTAAAACTCTCCAACAGTTGTGCACTGAACCATATTTGAAAGGAAACCAAGAAGTATCTTCTGTTTAAAATTTGTGATAAGGAAACATGTGAACGAAGTAAATGAGACAAACAATAACCTGGCTTTGCAGGAAGGCTCCTGAGTTATCACAATAAGCAGTCTGTAAGATGAACATTTAACAGCCCTTTCCACATAGTCCCCCCCAGATCCTCAGGCAGCAATATTCACACATTCAGTCTTGCAACGTGGGTCTTGAGCCACTTGCTATAAAATTTTGTTTTGTGGGGTTTGTTTTGTGGGTTTGTTCATTTATTGGTGCTTTCTTGTTTGTTTTGGTTTTAAGTAGAAGTGTGTGTTAATGTGTAACTATGGAAAAAAACAGAGCTATTGTATCCACGAATTCTTACCGAGGTCCAACTACCTAATAACCACAATAATCAAGAAAAGCACTGATGAAAGTAGTGGGCAGCATATTTTCCTCCACTAATTAAAATCACTTCATCAAGATCAGTATTTAGGTGCTTAAACATGATCTGTACATTAGAAAGGCCTCACTACAGTTTTACCAAGATGGCTCCTGAAGCTGTTTAATCAGGAATATTTTTCTTGTTAGGTCCCTCCCAAACACCTCATAACCTTTCTACCAGCTTCTATCAGTCAGCTTTGGGGTTTTTACTCAGTTTCTTCTCCCATAATCTCAAATGTTTTATTCAGCTTAGAAAATGAAACAAATGTATGACGTAAACAAGAAATAAGCTAGTACTTCATCAGTGAATAACCACAGTCTTTGTGGCACTTTATTTGAATTTTCCTCTGTTTCTCTTTTTCCTGTGCCCTTCAGACTGCACTGTTTCAGGGAATTCATTTGAACCAAGACTGTGTTTCTAGGTTGCAGGGCATTCTCTTAATGATAGACAAAATAGATTGGAGGAAGACTACAGTCACTGGCCCTTCCTAAGGCAAACATTCACTATGGCAGTACTTGTTTGCTTGAACTTCTAAGTAAAATCATGAAAAAGCCCAGGATTCCTTTGTTCACCTTCAGGCTAAGATTACAGACTTGGTGCTACTAACTTAAACTCCCAATAACGGAATTCAGAGTAGTTATTCTCAATTTGAGCCAGCACAGTTGAGATAAGAGTTTTATACATAAGTGAAGAAAAAAAGCCTGACTGGCACCTGGCTCCTCACTGCTCTATGCTGTCACTGCAGCTGCACCATCCTAACTGAGATACACTATTAGTCTGCTTGGTTACTGATTGGCCTTAAAAACTCCTCCAAAGAGTTAACCGTCAGTGACAAAAGTTCTAAGTGCCGGGTTTATGCTGCATTCTGGCACCTCCAATGAAGCTTATTAACATCAGTCAAGGATTCAGGGCAATCACACTGACCAGGTCAAATCTATGACAACAGTGGAATCTACAGGGGTCCAAGGCAAATGCAGCCACTCTACAGCAATAGATCACCTGTCTCAAATATTCTTATGGCTTTTCCCTTCTCGGCTGTACGCAGAAAGAATACCCTTCTTTCTCCCACACCCGAAGCTATATGTTTTTATATGTTTTGTGAATCTATAGGTGTCATACAAATGTCAGATAGATTTTATATATTCAAGATAGACACTATTTTAAACTACTTTAGCTCTTCCTCAGATGACTGTCACCAGTGACTAAAAGCACTTGTTCTGTGTTCTTTTGCCTAAGAACTTGAACAAAAAAAAAAAAATGCAGTCAGGTACCCAGTCGCCAAAGAACAGCAGGTAATCCTAACAGCTAGGAAACACATAAACCCACTGCCAATAGGATTGCACCAACTGCCTGAACTGCCAAAAACCAAATAAATTCCAATCACTGCTGGGTTAGTATTTATTGTAAAGTCTTTTTAATAAACCACCTAAGCATCCAAATTTGCGGGAGGATCTTCTCTCCCAGAAGCCTGCTCTGTTGAACTCATACAAGATTTTTAGGCACTATGTATCCTTCCCCAAAATATTTCATACCAACAAACACAAAAAACAGAATGCTCCAGTAGCAGCAAAATGAATATATACCTGCAAGGTACTTCCCCCTACCCCTCCCTTCATCAATCAGTTGATTAGTTATTTTTAATTAAACCAGGAAGCTCTGATTGCAGGATTTTGAGCCACAAGCCTTTCCATTTTAACTACTGTTTTCTGTAGTTCACATGCTGAATTCATAAACTATTAATAGGACAGAACTAGCAAACCTGGTTTTGAGTCTCAACCAGCCTTTCAGATAGAGCTAGATCTCAAGCTTAAACTAGTCAGTTACCCATCTGCATGTTTTAAGTCCTGGCAAGTACATATTAATTCACTGTTAGTTCAGTTTCCAGCTACACAAAGTTTAGGAGAAGACCAGCTGTTTCACACAAAAGAATGCTTCATTTTACCAGAGGTCTGCTAAGTGCTCTTCAAGTTCTGACGAAGACCCATAAGCCACCTTCATAGGGTAAAAAGGTTTGGTTTGCAAAACCAATGGGGTTTACACAAGACCTACTGTTAGAGCTGAACCACAACCAGAATTTACTTTCCTAGCTTCAGATTTTATTGCTTAGCTGCATACAGGCTCTGAAGCAAGTGCAAACATAAAAATAAAACCAAAATAAAAACAGGAAAGCTAACATCTTCCTGTTTAAGATCATTTTGACTAAGCAAAATTATTTCCAAAAGTTCACTAAGGCCACCAAAGGAAAAATGTAAAGCTAGTGAATTTGTTTCCTTCATCTGCTTGCTAACAACAACCAGTTTTAAAAGAAATTATGCCTTTTGTTTAGAGTTGTTCACAAATGACTTAAATCACAGAGTACAGTGGTAATGCTCCATGCTAACAGGCTGCTAAGGCATGGGAACAAGGAAAGGAGCAATAAGCAAGGGAGACCTCAAGGATCCTGCTTTCTAACAATGCGTCCCTCTTATTACAAACATGCAGATCCTGGTAGTGATACAGAAGGAACTTAGGGAAGACTTATTTTAAAAATAGAGGAAAGAAAACTCGGGCCAACTTCCAACTCCTGTCTGATATTATCTTCAAACAACAAAGTTCTACCTCCCCAATTCATCCCTGCATCTGTTTCTAAAGTGCTAAACTTAACTCCACAGTATGGTCCCATGCACCCATCCAACACTGTAGTGGAGCTATCCCTGCAAGGCACCAAGGCACCGACAACCCACTGCTATCCTACAAAGTAACAAACGCATACGCTTCACAGATACACAATGCAGCAACTCGGACTCTTCAGATTTCCATTAGAATATAGAAAAGAATCAGAGCCTACAGAGTAGATGTAAGAAACACACATTTAAGCAACTGGAATGATGCTTACTTGGTGGAGAGTGGATCAATACACAGTAGCCATATTCTCAATAATCTGACTGAAACTCTTTATCTGTAAAATGCACATTGAATTAATACCTTTAAAAAATGTTTAGGAGGTTGCTCTAGTAACTACTCCCATTTTAACAGAGCAATTAGACACGCTTACACTTTTCCAAATAGGTGTACATGTTGCCATTTGAAAGTTACAGGGAAAAAAAAAATAAAAGAAGTACTTACTTGTAACAAGATATGAAAAGCTGAACTATTAAACTTTGATAAATAATTTAATCAAGCCTGATTTGACTCTAGATATGCCTTTACCCGTCTACAGGCTTTCTCTTGAAAATTAAGTATGTGTCAAGTACAGCCACTGTGCCTTCCAGAGGGTGGCATAAGGGTGCTTGCCAGATCAACAGCAGCTGAAACAGGAGAGTGGAGGCTGTAGTATCTGATTCAGAAGTAACCTGCCTGAAATTTTGTGAAGCTTTGTGACACACTAAGAAGTTTAAAAGACACTGGATTTCCACACCATTTCTGTACATGCTGGGTTATACATGTGACAAAACTGTCACCTCTGCCGCAGCACCAACACGTTCCCATTGCCTGTTTAGGAGGCTGAGAAAAAGCATCTCATTTACACTACGTGATTGACTAGCCACACAGATTGGGCTTTACTGGGAAGCAGGAGGAGATAGCATCTTTCAGAGAGAATCGAATTTGGAAGAGGTACAGAGCAAGAACAGTTTGCATTCATTTCCAGCTTGCTACGTGGGATCTTGAGAACATTTGCTTTACCACTTCAACTATACAGTCTGATTTTATTTTTAAATCTCTTTCCCCCCAGTTTCCAACCATCAGAAAGCAAAACAGCTTTCAGGCAAAGCGAAAAACATATTCACTTAACCTGCAGACTCCCCAAAGAGCAGTCCGAGACGTTACAAGCCATGGACCTCCTCCCATCGGGGTGTGGCTATGAACAAACAAGCAAATATTTCCTCCTAAACTTTTAATGATGGGAGGTGGGAGCAATCCAGGGGTTTTCCCGCACTTCAATGGAATCTAAACAAGTCACCGCGAAATGACTTACAACTAACCAGCTCTCCAGCCACCACACACCTCCCTCTAAATTGACATCCACACAACTGTGGTTAACAGCCACTGCTGAAACATGTAAAGGGTCTGGAAAGCAGGCGTCTGCTTCCCCCAGCATGTGCCCCCAGATGATACCACCCACACGCCTATCCTATTCTTCCAAAGGTAATCTCGTATTCCCCGGGCTCCAGCCCACAAGGCTGACTTTATCATACATCTCTCAAGTTACTGCAACATTTCAAACACAGAGCTCCGATCAGTTACGGGGAAAGGTAAAATCACTGGGGTGCGTAAAAGCCAGGCATCAGTCACATCACCTACCAGGAGTCGGGGGACCAGGGTCACCCAGCCGATTCCGCTCTCAGTCCACTGCTGCAATCCCAAAATCCTGAAGCATTCACAGGGTTTTTCTCAGCCCGAAAATCTGTCTCCCCGCAGCTTTACATTTACAAGGCAAGGCGCTTCACCTCTCCCCTCCGCAGGGTTCCCCGATGCCTGAAGGGCTCAGGCACTCGGGAAAAGGCAGCAGATAAGGCACTCAGCATCACTCCGCTTCTCTCAAACGAGCTTGGAAATGAGATGTAACAGCAGCCTCTCTCCCGCGCCAAGTATTACAGGAGCGGAATACTAACTGGTTCTTTTATTTTACTGATTATCATATGCAGATACTAAAGTCTAAAAATTTCATTTCTTCCACTAGCCCTTTCAAATTAACCTTACGTTTTAAAGCGATACGACAGCATTTAAGATTACCGTTTATCCTCTGCAGGGACCCATAAGGAAGAAGGAGAGGAGTCAGGTGTTAGTCCTCCCCGGAGGAGGCTCTCCCGGCTCCGAAGCCCTGCCCCAGAAGGATGGGGAGCCTCTGGGCAGAGGAAGCCCGAAGAGCCGCGGCAGCCCTCCTCCCCAGCAATTTCACCTGCGCCTCCCTGCGACTTACCCCCCTTCCGCCAGGCTCTGGGAAACTTTCCACCGCAGCGGGGAGCGGGACGGGGCCGGGAGCGGCCAGGGCCGAGGCCGGGCACCACTGGCAGATAGGCCAACGGGGTCGGTGGTGCCACCTCCGGGTCCGTGCGAACAGGGGGGCAGCGCCGGCGCCGCTCCGCCTGCCGCTGGCCAATGCCGCCTGCGGCTGCCTGAGCGGCGGCGGCGCTGCTGCCGCTGTGGGGCCGCGCAGGGGCGGGGGAAAAACTTTGAGGCGCGCAGGGGGAGCGGGAAAGCGGCGCAGCCTCTGCCGCCAGCAGCAGGAGGGGCCAGGGAGCGCCCCAGGCTCACCCCGGCAGCCGGCACGCCGCTGCTCCCGGCTGGGGAAGCGCGGTGAGGAGCTACGCTGCGGCTGAGAGGCTGTTCATGACCGCCTCCCCGCTCCGCGCGTTATGAATCACGAAAAAAAAGTGAAGAAGAAGCGTTGTGGGGAAGAAACAAGCTCTGCGCCAGGCATCCCTGCCTCGGCAGCCAGCCCTCCGCAACCTCCTCCTCCGGGATGGAGCAACCAAATGCCTCGCAACCCTGTCGCCCCCCCTTCCCACGGCCACAGCGAGCGCATCCAAGGAGCGAAGCGCACGGGAGGCAGGGCTAGCGCTTTGCCTCACCCGAGTCGGGAGCTGAGTGGCACTCTCCGTTCCCTTCCGCGCTACCCGCCGTGGCCGCGTGGAAAAATGCTCCGCTGTACCAGGAAGAAAGCCTCTGTCAAAACCATTCCAGGCACTTACTTATCCCAACTTCGGACCGGCGCGCATCGGCTACCAAGTCTGTATAGTTGCTGGTGGTGCCTTATCTCCCAGTGCCACCTGTGGGCCTTTTTCCGGAGAGGACGAGTGTCTCAGCTACCATCCATGTGAATTCAGCGTAAAAAGTTTCAGGTAGCGAACCAACACCGTAGCGACCTGTTGGCTGTCCGGTTTGCTCTCAGCATTGCAGGGTTAGCCCCTCTGCAGGCTCCCACTCCTCCCCGAGAACGTCCCACACAAACCTGGCTGGAATCGCACCCACTGAGAAGCGCAGGAAGCCCTGCAATAGGAAACCTCTGGGTACTACCTCAAAGAAGCATATACCTTAATTTATTAGTAAACAAACTCCAAATTAATGCTGCCATTTAGCACGAATAGAAGGGATAGACTCTCACTCGCAGGTGAGCAGCGACAGCTAAGCTATTGCTGGTTTTAAATACAAATGTTAACATCTGTGTCCCTTTACCTCTGGAAGAGAGCTTTCCTAAACAATGTTAGCGGAGTGAACATGACACCCGCGTTTGCCTCTTTAAGTACACCAGACTCCCCTCCCCTCTCGCCTCCAGATCCCTTTACTGGGTTCACCTGTGCTCCTCCCTCATTAAACTGCTTCAGGCAATTCCACCATCTAAAATCACGAGCAGCTTCCTGCAAAACCTTTAAAAAAGGAAAATAATATCTCCTGCTCTTTCAAGCGAGGATGACCATGTAAATCTTCACTATCTCAATATCATCTCAGATCCAAGCGTTAAAGTAGACTTATGTACCACAAATTTTCTGCACAGAAGATGAATAAAATCTGAGTTTTCCGAAGGATTTTCAGATGAGCCTGCTAATTCGTTTGGAATCCTAATGACTAAAAGCAGCCTTTAGAAGGACTCAGACTATATTTCTACAGTACTTAGTAGCTTAAACACGCTGGGCATTAGAAGAGGAGCAAGGAGTCTAATACGAGGTCGTCCCCCGCAAACGGGTTGCGGCCAACTACTAATATGTCTATACCTCTCCCGTGAACGGCACCACTTAAGCGGTGCTGAGCCCCTCAGCCGCGCTCTCTGCCCCCAAAGTGGTGCTAGGAGCTACTTGGGCAAATGACTTTACTCCTTTACGGCTTTTCCTTCACCGCTCGAGGCTCCCAAAGTCGGGCGGCCTGAACATTAAGGTCCACTGACCTGTAAGGGGCTTTCATGTTCTCTTCCCCTCCGTCCCTCCGCGCCCCTCACCTCTGCCGCTCCGACCACAGCCCAGAGCGGGGCAGCGTTTCCCAGCAGCCACCACCTGCTCCAGCCCCGCAGTCATCCGCACAGCTCCCGCCGCTCAACGCCACAGCGGTACCGCGCTGCGGCTGCTCCTACGGAGCGGCACCGGCACCCGACGGCCCCCGGCTGGCCTTCCCTCTCCGCCTTTCTCCGCCGCTCCGCGTCGGGCCTCGGAAACCTGGGCTGTTGGGAGCCGAGCTGAGCCGAGGCGAGGCAACCGGGCTGCCAAACGCGGGCGGATTGTGCCCCCCTGTCAGCTCGGAAGGCTGGTGAATTGCAGCCACAGATAGAGCGCTGAGGCAGCCTGCTTGCCTTGCCTTTCTCACGCCCATCCAGCACGCGCAGCGAATATCCCCCCGCGCCACATCCTCTGCCCCAGCACCTCTCATCGTGGCTTTAAACACCCGCCGTAGAGGACTTGGAAGTAAGCGACGTAGACGTTGCAGATGCTTTCTAACCTCAGAAGCTGATCTGCTTATGGGAGCGCACAAAGGCTATATGCTTACTTTAGTTTGCTTTATTAGGGAAGGAAAAAAATGCAAGCTTAATTGAAACAGAGCGAGAGTGGTGAGTTGCCACAGGTGTGATTTTGTGAGTGGGGTTAGTCTGGGGATGCTGGCATTGGTTAGGAAGTTAATGAGAGGAAAGATTTTCATGAAGTAAAAATGAATTTTAATTATGGCAGCTGAAGGGGGAAGATAGTGTCAGCTCATTAGTGAAAGTGTTCCTTAGGCTTCCATCAATTGTATTTACACATTTATTTTTACAAACAAGAGATGTCTATAAAGGTCCTCATGCACTTCGGTTGAAGTCCAGGAGCTTTCTTGTAGTAGCTTATTTGCTCTAAATATAAGCATTTCCTTAATACGTGAGCTTTGCAGACTTAAATGTGAGATTTTTGGTGAACTGTCTTAAAAAAAAATCTCAAAGAGGCTGGATCAGCAGCCTGTGGAGCCAGGGGCTCAGCCATTATTAATTTTCTACTTTAAGATTTACGACCTAAACCACACACACTGGATTTTCTGCCCCATCTTTGACGGAATATTAGCTTGAGCCATGATCACTGCAGTAGGCCAGGCCAGACTCCTCCACTCAGTACAGGATGCAAAGAATGACTATTTAACAATAAAATCTCAAGAAGACTGTGATTGACTGGAGAATCCAGCAACATCACTGCTGCTTCTATTCCCATAACACTTACTCACATAAAAACATGAGTAAGGAATAGCTCAGAAAATAAGTTCTGTCCTGTTACATTTTCCAGAGCTGTCTTAAAAATTCAGTCTCCCATGCTACCATGGGGAACTGACTCAGGTTAACAATACCCAGGTTTTTTTCTGCATTGAGTTTAGCATGGATCAGTTCCCTGATCTCATTTCTTGCAGCGGCCCAATGGACAGACCATTGCAGTAGTGCAACTGCAAAGAGCAAAAGCAAGTGACACAGGAGGGAATATGGGATAGCAGTTATTTAAAATGGCTCTGTTACCAAAAGAATAGTTCCTCAAGCCACATGTTTCTACTCTTTACCTCGCAGCAACTTCGTGTGACCTTGTGGCATGCCAGTTCAATTCATTAAATCAGCAGATAACTAACCCATCAGGGAAAAGCATCCTTCATCTTTAACAAGCCAAGCGAGATCACTGAGAAGTCAGTGATTGCTGAGCAGGTCAAGAATGAGCGGACCATGCAGGTGGTGCAGGACCATCCCCTTTAGCTGCCAGGAGCAGTTAAATTTGCTCAGCCAACCTGTGACCCCTTCTTTTCAATTTCACCTGTGTAAATCCCGATTAAATCCCCCAGCTGCAGTTGAGTCCAGAATTTCATCCCATGTGTTCTCTGAAGTCAAAAGCAAAACTCAGTATTGATTTAGATGGAGCCTTCTTATATTCCTCTCTCCTACAAAAGTGATAAGAGCATGAATTTTAACCCATTATGCCTGGTGTTTTACAGCAATCCTGTAAACATTTACATAGCAATGGACTCTATGGAAATAAGCTTACAGTTCGTGCTTCAGCCCTGTTTGTAATGTTTGTAGGTGCATGCATACCCATGTAATGACTTTCATTCTCTCTTCCTCCTTACTTCCCTTCCTTCAGGCTTTTTAAACATCTAAATTCTTTAACTTAATTACTGGAGGATGAATAGGAAGGTTAGGAGGATGAAAAGGATGGTAGGGAGGTTGAGTATGAGAAAAATACACAGCAACACTAGAGCCAGCTGTTGCAGCAGCCAGGTATTTCTTGCCACCATTATTAGATGAATCACAGAAATTTTAGCAGAGAATCTTGTTTGCTTATACAGAAGACTTACAAATTTGAGAGCTCAGGAGCTTTTGTACTAGTGCAGAATTCAGAAGTACTTATCACAGTACATGATCTTATTTGAAAAGTAATGCTTTTAATTAGTGAAAGATTTAATTTCTACAGCAAAATTTGGTAGACAATTTTAATAAGAGAGTAGGAATTACAAGCTTAAGTGTCAAGACCCCAATATTTTAATATTTGCATGTGCTTACATATAATGAAATTGACTCTGCCATTTATTTAATCTAAAAATTCACAGTAAAAGAAGATTTGCCATTGTTTCTTTAGATATGGCTACGTTCACTAAACTCATGCCTTAAGACACTTCTTAATCTCTTTTACTATTCAAAGTAATAGTAATAGTAAACAGGGTAATACCTACTATTACATTCCTACATTCTTTTGTCTTTTAAAGAACAGTTAATCATCAGGAGAACATACAGAGGCATTTGCAACATTTCTGATTTTTTTTAGTGTACTGAGAATTTGTTCAAGGATCAATGTACTTTTTATATAAATACAATTAAAATTGTGAATACAATTCCCAGAAGCCCCAAATTAAGTTCTCTTAATCTATCATCTTCTAGCACTATGCAAATGAACGGAAATTTCAATATTGACTTCAGTGAAAGCGGGTGAAGCTCCTTAATGTGCTAGTGGCTTTTCAGGCCGTTTTCTTGTCTGATATTTACATTAACAAATTCAGAGTAACTCTACTGACACAATTCAGTTGTTCATTAGAAAGGTACACTATTTTCTAAGACTCCAGTGCTCACCCTTAATTATGTCATACTATTTATTTTTCTTTAATATCATCTGAGTCCCATTCTGCTTTCCTGAAGTTAATTAAAACCACTTGAGAATCCCAGATGTAAGGTGAGGAGTGTCTGAAGCAGCCTCCAGTAGTTACTTTGACAGCTTCACAAAGAGCCAGACAAAGGGCAATGCCTCTAGGTTCATTAATAAACATTCTCCATTTTAACCCTTGAATTAAGAACGACATCTGTTCAGGAAAAATAGATATTATCCAGCTACTACTAGAAAATCAAGTTTAAGAATACATTTCAAATACACTTATAAATACGTAAAAATAAAAGCACTAAACAGTGTTTTCAGTTCATGACTGGGAGCCACCAAATGTGCTGAGTTAGAAGAAGTCATGTGGAAAAATATCAAAACAGTAACGTAACACCCTGTAATTGTTAATTTGTAAAGGCAATCCAAGTAGTTGCTGTACATAACTCTTCTATCACCAATTGAAAGCCATCTTTACATCTACTTTTTTTTTAAACGCACACATATATTCATCTAGGGATGACTGTGAATGTGTGTATGTACATATATGTGTGTCACATGTATACTGTGTACAGTGTATATCTGCATGAATATTGTACCCTCAGTACCATCCAAAATCTGTGATATGTAGAAAAGATATTAATTTCACCAGTGTTACCTGGGGATTTTTCACCACGAGCATTTCACAGATATTAATTAATTTACATTTACTCCAAGATATACTGTGTCTATGACACAAACACCAAGACAAAACCCCCCAAACAATCCACTCCATAAGCCCTGCTGCAGATCATTCGCAGAGAAAAGAATGGCACACAGAACCTACTGTTCTCCCCATGTCCAGATATCTAAACTACTCTGCCTTAATTCCAGAAATGCTGAGGACCGCACTTCCCATTGATTTCATTTGCAGTTGTGAGCGCTCATCACTTCAGCACATTAGGCCCTAGGGGTCTTGTAGATGAGACAGACAAAAGCCACCTTCTGGTGGTATTTTGGTTAAAGTAGCTTGCTCAGCAACACACACAAAGACTGCAACAGAAACAAGGATAAAAGAGAATTATTCTTCTTCACCTGCCTTAATCACAGGATGATACTTTCTCTTTCATTGTTCTCCATGCACCTTCAGATTTCTATATATGAACTGAGAATCTTTCTCACGCACACACAGATATACCTACATCTAGATACTACTATGTGAGAGAGCTGACAAGAGATTTAAGTGCTGTAATATAAGATGACATCATATTCATAGAATCATTTAGGTTGCAAAGGACCTTTAAGGACACCAAGTCCAACCGTCAACCCAGTACTGCAAAGTCCACCACTACACCCATATGCCCTAGCACCACATCTGCACATCTTTTAAATACCTGCACAGATGGTGACTCCACCACTGCTCTGAGCAGCTTGTTCCAATGCCTGACCAACCTTTTCAGTGAAGACATTTTTGCTAATATCTAATTTATACCTCCTCTGATGCACCTTGTTGTCAGTTCCTCTTGTCCTGTCACTTGTTACTTGGGAGAAGAGACCAACACACACCAGGTTCTGTCCTCCTTTCAGGTCTCCCCTCAGCCTTCTTTTCTTCAGGCTTGTGCTCTAGACAATTCACCAGCCTTGTTGCCTTTCTTTGAACATGCTCCAGCACCTTGATGTCTGTCTTGCAATGAGGGGCACGAAACTGAACACAGTATTCAAGATGATGGCCTCACCAGTGCACATAGAAGTTTAAAAGGTTACAAAATTAAATTAAAGTGAAATTGAAAGTTTACACTGATGACTATCAATCTGTTTTTTCATAACTTTTGGGTGCCTGACTTTGCAACTGAAGCAGCTTTTAACACAAGAAATGGGATGTAATGAAGAGAGGGTTGCTGGTTTTCCTGCTTTCGAGTGAAATTATTTGTTGGTTTGATCTCTAGAATAGGTAAGACAATATTTTATTAGAAGACCAGTCTACCCAAGACTCTTTCTCTCTGTTCCATGTAGAGACTGTCCCCGTGACAGTGCAAGATGCCATTATTCATAGCAGCACAGTGTGCCGGGTTACGCTACTTATGTTTTTGACAACCGGCCAGCATTTTGCTAAGAAAACAAGTGCTAAAAAGAGAAATTACCAAGTTTAGATTTCAGCCAGAGCTGAACAGAATTTCATAAAGTAATAAATGCCTTCATATGCTTCTGGAGATTTTCCTCCCTGCCAAGTTCCAAAGGATCATGGAAAAACAACATAGGTGCTTCAGCCTCTAAAAAAAAATTTCAGAATCTCTTACAAGTGTAAATTCTAATTAGCTGCAATAAACATGCTGTGCTCAGAAAGCAGTAGAGTCTGAACCAGAAAATAAGAGCAAATAGTAGCAAACATAAAACCTTTTGTACAAGAACATATTTATGATTCTTAACAAGTACAGCACATAGTCCCACTTTTCAAAAATGTGATACTGCACAGAGGGTACTTTTGGAAAACTCATTCCTCATGAGATATACTTCACTCAGGGCTTCTGATCCCTGTCCTAGGAAAAGGGCTGATTTGCATCAGTGACCATTACTTCTCTACTTTTCTGAAATGCCAAGGTACAGCTGTCAAAATCAGGTGCACTTTTTTTCAAAGTTAACACTGATAAGGTTTCTTATGCACAGAAAATACTGGAGTCAAGAGTCAAATATCTCTGACTAGTACTAAAACTAGTAACAACTAAGAGTAATTAGCAGCTTCCAGAACGCACTCAGCAGTTTTTATAGGGCTTAGTTGTTAACATATTCATCAAGAATGACTAAACCTTGCCAGTAATTAAATTGCAAATTTATATTCAGTATCTTAAGACAATGCCTAGAGACACTCGTGATCATCTACAGAAGTAATATCTTCCACCATTATATAATTGCCTATTCAGTTCTGCCAGACCTTCAGTACCAAAGCATTAGCAGCATCACCAGTGTTGAGTGAGGCAACACATTGAAGCCATCTCACTAGGGGCCCAGAGAAATGTATATTATTCTCTGCTGAAGACTGCAATCTGTCTCAAAGGCCACTGGATGCAGTCATTTGGGGCCCTAGAAGTGGTAGGACATGAGCACCCTTCCCTGATGTTGTCAGCTATATGAACTGGTATCTCTTAACCATAGTAACCAAAACATGCAGCTAGGTATGGTTGCTCTTTTGAACCTTTTCTAATGCATTTGTCAACATTGCACCTTGTTAATTCCCTTTTTTGTTTAGGTCTGCTTTTCTTTTGGTTTTGGTTTTTTTTTTTTTTTTCCTAAATTCCTCACTCTGGCTCAAGTCAGGGCAAGAGCTAGCTAACTCTTACAGATTTTCTGCTTCAATACACATTTGTATTTTGAGATTAATGAATCTATCAAAGAAGAGGACACTTGCTTTCGTTTTTTCCCCTAGAGAAACCTAACTAAAACTGAACCTTCTTACTTTTCATCTCCTACCCATCTTCTGGCCCCAAAAAGCCCCTTGTGTCTTGCACTGCGATTAGATAGTCTCTCTAATAACCCTCTGAAGGCCATACGAATACTTAATTGAGGTATTGCTTCTACATCCTCTACTTCACTTACACGGCTGGGGAGAGAGGTGGCACTGTTATGCCTTTGTTGAATCTATTTTTGCTCAGCCCTTGATATGACTATTAGCTATTCTGAGTTAATATTTCATCCCAATTGCTATGTCCAGGTGCAAATCTTACAGGCTTTTAATTCCCAAAATCTCTTTTACAACTTAAAAAACCCCAAATGTACAGTTGCTCTTCTTAATGGACATTTCACCCTCATCAACTGATTTTTGGCGGTGATTTATTTTTATTTTTAATTTTAATTATCCATCTACTTCATAATTCAGGTCCTGGAACTGGAGCAATTTACTGCATATTCAAATCAGCATCTTTTTCTAGTATCTCTATATCTTGCATCTCAGTTTCTGGAAAACATCCAGTTTTAAGTAGGACGTGCCTGCTCTTACCAGTAGCAGAGTGTGATGATCCAAACCATTCAACTGCTCAACAGTGTCATGTATTTGTTACCTTTATATTTCACATTCTTTTTCATTGTGTTCTTGTAAGTATTTGCACTTCAAATTCCACTTTTAGTCCTTCTAATCTCTTTCTTTTTGTCAGTTTTAAATCAGACACAGAACTACCAGAACTAAGTAATATGGGAGGACAGCTTTACACATCTTGCAAGCTGTACTTCCTTTTATATAACTCAGTGCATTTTTTCTTGTGGGAGAGAGCAATATTGTTTCCTGTTCAACTGTTATTATTGTTTCCCTCAGTTCCTTTTCTACAGACCTGTTATTTGGCCAGTTATCCTCCAACATCTTTGTTCACAGTTAGTTATTTCTACTTGAATGCTACATTATGCTTTCTTTAATTTTATCCTATATTTCATTGAAACAGTCAACTTGCGCAGTGATTTCTCATTCTCACTTCATCTTACAACACACTTAATATTCCTTCTAGCAAATGAATATTTGTGCTGTTTATGTCATCATCCAGGACTATGATAAAAACACCAAACAGAACTTGCTCCTGTGCAAAGCGCTCCAGATCTCAGGCACAGCACTTTTCTCTTCTGATAGTGAACTGGAGATAACTTTCTCAGCTACAGCTGTCTAACCAGGTTTGTATCTTTTCTTTGGTACTTTCATTTAGAGGATACTTCCCCATGAGACAGAAAAGAACACCTACTGTGTTTGCCCTATCCACAAGAATCGCTTCCTTGCTTCAGAAGAAAATTATGTCAGCTATATGTGATTTTTTTTTTTTCTTTGAGACAAATCCCTTCTGTATGCTGTAATTCTAATAGCTTACAAGGATGGATGGCTTGCTCCAGCGTTTTTCCAGGAATTGAAATAAAGCTTGATAATCTTGAAAAAAAACCTGAAGCAGGCACTTTGTAAGAGAAAAGGCAGAACCAAGAACAGACAGACTAGACCTGTTTTGTGGCCCTACTCACTCATTCCTAACAAGGCACACACAGACATCTGTGCTACGAGGGCTTTACAGTTATGCCAGTAACAAGGCACTTGCAGCTTTGGTAATAACCTTCCCCTGGCTTAAGCAAACACAATCTCATTGCTGCACTGCTTTATGGAAAGCCCCAGTCAGTCCCACTACAAAGACTCGTTAGACAAGGTCATTCTGGTATGCATGGGAAGTTGTTAAGGTAGAGTTTATAGTTTCCTCCCAGAATCAAAATACATGCATGGTTCAAAAGCATGCCCTCTGGGTGGAAAAGGCTGCTCTTCTCTGCCACTGATGGATGCTAGAAAAAGGTGCACTAAAAAAAACCTGGGACTATGGTACCATAGCACCAAATCATGCCCAGGACTTCCCAAAAGTAAAGTAAAATCTCAGTTTCTTGATATTTTGATGTATGAATATTAAGCTATAAAGGAAATCATATTGGTTGCAATCTTTGATTTCTACAGTGCTACACTGGACTCATGCACAAAGGGTTGTCTCAGTGTTGCCCAGTTCCATATGAAGTCACTTATATTCAGTACCAAGAAAGTTATGAAGAAGCTAATAAATCACACTACAGTATCAGGATGGTAGCAATCTGTATTACTTTATTACTTAAGGATGCTTCTGCATAAGGTTCAATGTCTTGTGCTGAAGACACCTGAAAGAATATCAGATTCTCTGCCTGCATAAAAGGATTGTAACTTTGAAATCTCTGCTTCTTTCAAGCTATGCAGCAAACTGTGAGAAGAAATCTTAATGTCCTACAGCTTCCTGTTCTGGAGTGCACATCTGGCACAGTCTATCACAGAGGCCTCAGCATCAAACAAGGGAGAAAGCACAGCTGGGAATAAAGTTAACTTTTTACTCTATTGGAATGTTTTGGTCTAACAGAGTGTGAAAGTCAAGTAAGTGACTTTCACAGACAGGAAGCCCATGTTACATAGCTACAAGAAGTCTAATAGAATCATGACAAACCTTTTAGATGGACAAATGGGCATCCCATTAGAGTCAAAATGGTTTCCACAAATGTTCCATTGAAGACCTTGTCAAAGCAAATTATTCAATGATTCTATGATTCTGTAATTCACTAGCAGTAAATGTCACACAGTAGTTTCTACTTAGCCATTTATGACAAGAAGTGGAGATTCCCTTAAGCCACTAACAGAAGCAACTGGGGATTTAGAATACAATCATGCAAAATGGAATTTTGCTGGGACCATGGAGCTAATGACCTTTACTCTGAGAAAAGTGTAACGTTTAATAGCCAAAAAGGTGAGTGTCGTTCTTCTGGCAACTTCTTGACATTAGCCTGCGGGAGACCAACAATCTTTGATATTTATCAGATCACTCCCAATCATGCTAGCTCTGGTGTGCTCCAGCCATTCTTTAAAAGCACACTTTTACTGTCCTCCATAATTATCCCTCTACTATTATATGCTGAACACCCTTGATAGAAATATTTGAAACACAACCCATGGCATTTTCCCTTTATAAATTGATGACCAGATTAATATTAATCTTTGTTTACATCAGTATAAATCTGTAATAGTCTTACTGAAGTGACCTTTGATTTATATGGGCACAACAGAGATAAGAGCCCAAACCAAAAATCCCAACAGGTAATTTGGTTTTCTTACTCAAGAGAAACAGGGAAAATATTTTAGGTGGATAAAACCATTTAAACAATTAATTTTTTTATACCATTTGCAGCCTTTCAGAATCTTTTATCACTACCACTGACAAGAGACTACACCCCTGAAGAATGCTCATTCAAGAATCTTCTTAAACTAATGTTGTGGTTTAAGCCATAAATCAGCCACACAGTTTGTTCACTCACTTCCCCCTTTTGCTTCCCTCTGCTCCTGGAGGAATGGGAAGGAGAATCAAAAGAATGCAACTCCCACAGGTTGAGATAGGAAGAGTGCAATAACTACGGTATAATATAAATCACTACTGCTACCACTAGTAATAATAATAAGAGAAATACAAGGGAAAAGAATACAACAGCTCACCATGTATACCCAGCCCGACCAAGCCAGTGCACCCCCCACCACCCTTCCAGGTCTCTGCTCTCCG
>JAOEHY010030353.1:0-12788 GCA_025447955.1 Psilopsiagon aurifrons | reverse complement strand
GTGAGGGTGCTGAGGCACTGGCACAGGGTGCCCAGAGAAGCTGTGGCTGCCCCATCCCTGGCAGTGTTCAAGACCAGATTGAACAGAGCGGCTTGGAGCAAGCTGCTCTAGTGGAAGGTGTCCCTGCCCATGGCAGTGAGTTGGGAATTGAATGAGCTTTAAGGTCCCTTCCAACACAAACCATTCTATGAAGTGCATACCAGTTTACAGTAAGCAACAGAAGAAATTTGATGTTAGATACAATTTCAGTAGCTTTTCCTTTGGTTTTTTACAGGTTATTATGCAACAGTAATTAGGGTCCTTGTCCTCAAGTACTTGAGATTCTTACCTGAACTGAAATTTGTAACTCATCTTAGGGTTTAGTCTCAATCCACCCAAGTGAAAGTGTCCTATGTGGGTTGTAGTTTATATTCTTGTAGCAACTCAAGCAGGTCTAAATTAAGAGTAACAATGATAAAGGTAGCAATTTACTACTCAAGGAAGTAAATGCATTGGTAGTCATTGTGGCAGCTGTCTTTGTCACACTTACCATATTTAAGCAATAAGGAAAGCAGATGACACTGTTGAAGTTGTTTCTGTTTCATCCTGCAGGAGATGAGGCAGCATGATGTGCAAGAATTGAATCGGATCCTCTTCAGTGCTTTGGAAACATCCCTCGTGGGGACTTCAGGTCATGACCTTATTAACCGACTGTACCATGGGATTGTTGTCAACCAGATTGTGTGTAAAGAATGCAAGAACATCAGTGAGAGACAGGTAAAGAAACACAATGCTTCAGGAGAGGTTTGTGTTCAGTCCCTTGAAGATCCTTTCAAAGTTCCTGGGTTTTGAACTCCAAAAATCAGGACATCTTTCTTGAGCGACACCGGTGGCCTTGTTGAACCTGGGTACTGCGTATTGGTTAGGGCACTGCACACTTGAACACATGACAGTTATGCATGACTTTAAGTCTTGGCTGACATTTTCTAAACCACCTGCATCAATCTGTGACCCAGAGGTGACAAAACAAGTGGTGTTGCATCTTCTGGGTTGGCAAGCATTGCTGTTGGTAGATGTAGTTAGTGGAGAGCTGAACAATGAGGTAACAGCAGTAATAAGTATCTTTATAGTCTTTTGTGCTTCCTGTAACTTTAAAAAGGTGTGGTTTACCTTCTTTTTCTCTGCATAGGAAGATTTCTTGGACCTAACTGTGGCTGTAAAAGGTGTTGCTGGCTTGGAAGAGGCCCTGTGGAATGCATATGTAGAAGAAGAGCACTTTGAGAATGAGAACTTGTATCGATGTGGAGCCTGTGATAAACTTGTTGAAGCTTCCAAGGTAATTCACTGGTGATTTTCAGTATTCAGTTTGCTGACAGGAATTCTGTTTCCATTGCTATGTCTGTCTTTGGGCATTGGTTTGACCATTTCCGAGCTAAAAGATCCACTAGAGCATAAAGAAAAGCTTATTTTTTTGTGAAGGGGAAGCAGGCATGGGCTGTTAGTGTACTCTGCCTTCCATATACTTTGCCCTCTTCACATCAAGAAAGCTCTTTGCTGTACTGCTGCAATTCTCCTGCAGCAGGATGAGTGCAATCTAAACCTTGCAGCCCTCTGGATGTGAGAGTAGGTGCAAAGACAAGCCAGGGAAGTTAATCAGCCACGACTATGGCGTGGTTGCAGGGGCTTGGTTGAGTTAAAATTTGCTGGGTTCAAGGTAGTGCAGGGTAATTTGTTTTATCTCTTAACATCTGCTCATCCAGTGGGAGCTCTGAACTCAGGTAAGAAGCCACGTAGCTGAGGGGATGCCAAGGTGTGAATGGACAAGGTCAACAGGGAGGAGCTGTGCTGAAAGGCTGGATCAGGGAGGAGGGATATTGTGTCAGCATGACTGCTGCCTGTGGCTCTGCTGGTGCAGTGGGTGTTATCACCGTGGGCTCCAGTGATAAGAGTGTACTCTGGCAGCAGGTGAGGTGCCAACTGAGTCATTCCAGGCTTGTTGGCAGCATTAGGAAGCCCAACAGTGTGCCTACCTGCCCACAGCTAGCCTGTTTCAAAGGCAAGGTGGCCCATACCAACCCACTCCATTCATCCCTCCCTGCAGTACTCTGTGGGTTATTCTGTGTTATTCTTCCCCCTTTTTTTGTCTTGGCCTCTAAAGATACTGGTTTAAGAATGTCAGATTTCCATGGTACAGTCCGATTTTTCACCCTAAATTTGGGAGAACTTGCGAAATCCTTTGTTGCCAGTAAGCTCTGCAGTGTAGTCTTCACAACTGATGCAAATAGAATACCTAATTCAAGGGATTTCTAATCCATATGTGTATTCCTGGGAGGCTGTCTGTTATGTCTCTGCAAATGGAGACATTGGAAGGGCTCCGAAGTGTGTTCATTGAATCCACGCTTACATTAAGAGGTGATACAAGATGATTTGTTTCATTTCACACCGAGGTTCCTTATGTGCTTGTGCCTCAAGTTGCTCGGTCTTGGTTGATGTTTTTCCATATTAAAAGGGATAATGTTGGCTTTCCTGCCTTGAAGGTCCTCTACTGTATAAATGATCTCTTAACTCTTGCTTGGTTGCTCTGTGCCATGCTGTAGGGATGTTGTGGATCCAACCTGGCCTTGAGCGCTGCCAGGGATGGGGCAGCCACAGCTTCTCTGGGCACTCTGTGCCAGCGCCTCAGCACCCTCACAGGGCAGAGCTTCTGCCTAAGAGCTCATCTCAGTCTCCCCTCTGGCAGGTTAAAGCCATTCCTCTCATCCTGTCCCTACAGGCCTGTGTCCAAAGCTCTTCACAGGGAAGAACTTCTTCTTAAGATCTAATGTAACCTTCCCTGTCCCAGCTGGTGGCAGGGGCTGGGCAGATGCTGTTTACTCCAACTTCACAAACTCAGGAGTTTGAGGCAATTGCTTTTTTGGGAAGATCCAAGAAAATCCTCACACCAAAAATCTGTGGGTTATGGAAATGTAGTTATTGAATAGAATTTCCACAATATCCTCCTTCCTTTTCTGTAGCAGGGTAAAGATAAGGAGTGGTGATGGCCATTTGAGGAAGTTGTAAGGCTTAACCCAGGGGAAAGATCTGCATTGCTTTTGGGATGTGTAGTTGGTAGGGAAATTGGTAGGGAAATTGGAATGGGAAACTGGTATGGAAATTGGAATAGGGAATTGAGAAGACATTTTAAAACTGAATACACTGCCTTCTCGTAATGAAGCTTTGTTAAAGAATAGCTGAGCAGAGCAAGGTGGAAACCCTCTTTTGTTCTAACCATGTTGACAATGTGTTTAAATTGCATTCCAGTCTGCTAAGCTTCGTAAGCTGCCGCCCTTCCTCACCATCTCCCTCCTGAGATTTAACTTTGACTTTGAGAGGTGTGAGCGATACAAGGAGACGAGCTGCTACACGTTCCCTAGCCAGATAAACCTGAGGCCTTTCTGTGAGCAGGTCTGTATTGTTACACTTGTTGGGAGTTTCTATATACTCGGCTGGGAACTGATATCTCAAGGCCAAGTTCTGTTTTAGTTGGCGTTTTGTCAGGGAAAGGTATTTGAGAAGCTCTGTGGGCTTCTCCTCAGTCCTTTATTCAAAATCTTTGGAATTCCAGTTTGTTTTCTAAAGGCCATTTTCTGACTGAGTGGGAAGTACCTTGTAGCTATGTGAGGGAAAGGGTGTAATAATCACTTAGAGCTGAATCTGACATTCCCTTGAAAGGAAGTTTATCACCTGGAAATGAAATCCAGTTGGGTTTTGTATTGGCATTGCCTGATAATATCGTGGAGAAATTTGCCTGTGTTTTAATATGGTTTATGTGCCTGGACTTACCTGATTTTTCTGAAGGATCTATCTTTGCATCATATCTCTGTATTTTGATTATAAATAGAGCTTGAAAATATATAAAGAATATACTTCATGAAGGCATTGGTATTGAAAAAGACATTTTCTTACTGAGATGTTCCAGTACAAGCTTGCAAACTTCTCTGTTTGCATTTGAGGAATGTCTTCCCCCGCCATGTGCTTTGTGTATATAAATGTTGCAAAGACTAGAGAAAAACAAGCAGCACAAAATAAGCCTGGTTTAGAGCAAACAGGTCGAGGTATTCCTTTATTTACAGCAATGTGTCATTGTTTTAAACCTTGAATTTTCAATGTTGTTCAGAATCATACTTAGAAGGTCGCTTAAAGAGCCTGTATCTTGGTCCATGGTTTGTGTCAGTCCATACTTAGATTCTTCAGTGCTGAAAAGCCATTTCAATCTCTGCACATGCAAATGCACCTTGAGAAGTACCTGAAACGATGCTGATGGTGTAAAAGTGGCCTTGTGTGAAAAACTTACTGATGTGTTATTGTTACTGTTATTGTTTTTCTTTTTAAAGACTGAAATGGATGATTCAGAGTACATGTATGAGCTCTTCTCTGTTATTATACATAAAGGTGGCTGCTATGGAGGACACTATCATGTTTATGTCAGAGATGTGGATGAACTAGGAAAGTGGCAGTTACAAGTAAGTCCTAAAGGGTTTTTTTCTACCTTGTTTGATAGGTCTCATTTTTCAGAAAAGCATTAAGAAGTAATGGATGATAAATAATATTTGTGTGAGGCGTTTGATCTCTTCCCTCATGGAGAAGGCTTCTTTTTCACAGTATACAATGTCTATCAAGATTTAGTAGCAAACTGTAGCTTTCTGATTTACTGAACTGCTCCACATAGGAATCATGAAATCACAAAGTGATTTGGGTTGGAAAGGAGCTTAAGATCATCCAGTTCCAGCCCCTGCCATGGGCAGGGACACCTTCCACTAGAGCAGGTTGCTCCAAGCCCCTGTGTCCAACCTGGCCCTTGAACACTGCCAGGTATGGGGCAGCCACAGCTTCTCTGGACACCCTGTGCCAGCGCCTCAGCACCCTCATAGGACAGGGGAGAACTTCTGCCTAAGATCTAACCTGAACTTGCCCTGTTTCAGTTCGAACCCATTACCCCGTGTCCTATCGCTACAGTCCCTGATGTAGAGTCCCTCTCCAGCATCTCTGTAGCCCCCAGACACTAAGGACACCAGAATTGCACGCAGTACCGCAAGGCAGGGGTCTCAGTCTCAGTTTTTCCTTCCCACTTGAATCCTGTCTTCACTCAAGACCAGCACTGTTATTGTAGTGTATGACTCCAGATGCCTGTTTGTAAATACCATAAATGCTCTTTCTTTGTTTAAGAGAATAAAAATAGATTTTGAATGCCACAATTCAGTCCATAGCAGGTGGCAGGGGCAGCTTATCACAACTTCTTCCTACTGTGAAATTGCATGTGCTAACTTTAATACAGACTGTAATGAACCCCCACTACTTGCATGTGAAACAACACAATTTGTGAGTCTTCTTTTTATTTTACAGGAAGAAGAGGATAAGGTGATTGAAGATAAGGCTTTAAGAGATACTGAAAATACCAAAGAAATAGAAAATCCATTGGCAGTCTTAAAAGGGATTTTGTCAGAGGTATGGTATGTAAAGAGTTTATTCCTTTGACTTTCGTATTGGGGAACCTAGGAGGTGGTGGTAGTGTATGCAAAAGTGGGCAGGTTTAAGTGCACAGAACTCTTCTGAACATTGTGAAGCATATAAACCTTGTAACTTAATCTGCTTAAATACTAATAAGTGGTTCTTCGTGCACTAAAGGGCCCTTTTTGAGTATTTAAGTGTTTACTGAAGCTGTTGCAAGAGGTGATGTGACATTGGCTTGTTAACAAACAGGACTGAGTGAAGCACTTCAGAATTGGATACTTGTGTGTATCCCTTGGCTTTTGTAGCCTTTGTTATCCTCATTTTCCATTTTGCTTTTTATAGGAAGAAGCTAAACAAATTCCTGTGGATCAATTGGGGCAGAAATTATTGGAGAAGAAAGGGGTGTCCTGGAATAAGAAGTACCGAAAGCAGTATGGGCCTTTACGAAAGGTAATGTGCATGTATGTGAGTTTCTTTTGTACTCTTAAGGTCACTTTCCGTTTCTATTCCTATTTGAATAGTAGTAGGATGGTAATTGCAAATGCTGGTCCTTGGACTAGAAAGGTAGAACATGTGTAAAAGAAGTCACTCTGCTCTTGTGAGACCCCACTGTGTGCTATTCTGGTGTCCTCAGCATAAGAAGGACATGGAGCTGTTGGAGCAAGTCCAGAGGAGGCCATGAGGATGATCAGGGACTGGAGCACCTCCCATAGGGAGATAGGCTGAGAACATTGGGGCTGTTCAGCCTGGAGAGGAGAAGGCTGCGTGGAGACCTCAGAGCAGCTTCCAGTATCTGAAGGGGGCTACAAGGATGCTGGAGAGGGACTCTTCATCAGGGACTGTAGTGATAGGATAAGGGGTGATGGGTTCAAACTGAAACAGGGGAAGTTCAGGTTGGAGATAAGGCAGAAGTTCTTCCCTGTCCTATGAGGGTGGTGGGACACTGGCACAGGATGCCCAGAGAAGCTGTGGCTGCCCCCATCCCTGACAGTGTTCAAGGCCAGGGTGGACGGTGGAAGACCAGGTGGAAGGTGTCCCTGCCCATGGCAGGGGTTGGAACTGGATGAGCTTTAAGGTCCCTTCAACCCAAACCAGTCTGGGATTCTATGAAATACATGGGGAAGCCTCATAAACCCAAGTTTGAAGTGATGGGGTTTGTGTGTCAACTTGAGGATGAATCGGGTGAAGTAGATAATTCAGGTTGCTTATACTGAAAACTGGGTTTCTTTTTCGTCTTGCCTTTGCTTTTATTTTAGTATCTGCAGAATCATCCTCAGATATTTCAGTTCAGTCCTGATGAAAACAAAGTTGGCCTGAAGGAAAAACACAAACTCATGTTTAAGTCGGATTTTCAAGGCCAAGATCTCCGAAGCCCTCCTCAGAAGAATGATGTCCAGTGGGACTCAGAAAAAATCCCTCCGAGACTAAAGGACAGTTGTGCTGGTTGTCATTGGTTTGATCTGAACGATTCCAAAGTTCAGCCCATCAAGGAAAAGGATATTCAGAAACAATTTGAGGGGAAAGAGAGTGCCTACATGCTGTTTTATCGCAAATCTCTGTTGAAAAGACCACCTGAAGGTACACAAAGCTCTTCTTGATGTTCTGGGGGCTAACTTCATTGGCCCTTTGTTTTTGGGAGGGCAAAGGCTGCTGGGCATATCAGTGCTTTGCAAGAACTGATGATACAGATATTCTTCTAATGATCATCTGAAGAAAGGGTTAGCTGAAGAATACAAGGTTACCTCCAAGGAGGTGGTGACCAATTAGTTGACTTTAGCTGACTTCAGGCCAGGTTGGACGGGGCTTAGAGCAACCTGCTGTAGTGGAAGGTGTCCCTGCACGTGGCAGGGGTTGGAACTGGAGGATCTTTAGGCTCCCTCCCAGCCCAAATCAGTCTGGGATTCTAACATCTCTTTCTGGAACAAATATAAGATGTTGCTAACAGTGTTGATATGTTTGTTTCCCTTAAGGGAAGATTGCTGGGATGGAGTTAAATCATCTAGCAGTTTAATTTTCTCTGTTAGGAAAGGATGAAACATTATGAATTTTCAATGGTTGCCATACTGTAATGTCTCATTTTGATCCCTTGTTTGCCAAAACACATCAAGCAGCTGAGAGCAAACTAACCTATGGTATTTGTTGCAGCACGAGGAAATCCAAGGTACAAAATACCTGCACACCTTCTGAATGAAATGAGTGCTGCTAATACTGAGCTGCAAAAGAAGAGGTATATTAATGTAACTATACCAATCTCTTGACCAGCTTTCTTAATCTGCTGATCTCCAAAGGGCCTTAAATTGAATGAAACTCGGAGTAGAGCCAGATGCAAGAGGGTTTGAAATGAGCTCTTAGGCAGAAGTTCTTCCCTGTGAGGGTGCTGAGGCGCTGGCACAGGGTGCCCAGAGAAGCTGTGGCTGCCCCATCCCTGGCAGTGTTCAAGGCCAGGTTGGACGCAGGGGCTTGGAGCACCCTGCTCCAGTGGAAGGTGTCCCTGTCCGTGGTGGGGGATTGGAGCTGGATGAGCTTTAAGGTCCCGTCCAACCCAAACCTGGCTGGAATTCTATAAGGATATAGGTATAAAGAGGAAGACATGGCTATGTCTGTCCTGAATCAGTGCTACTGCAGTTGTTCTTTCTCTGCCTTTCAACAGAGTACTGATCAGCAACACAGTCTGAAAACCCCTTCAGTCTCCACATCCCTAAAGATAAGTTTGTCATAATGTTTAGAAATGTTGACTAAGTTGTAGAACTACCCAGAACATACTGTAGAGTGCTTATGTGGAGGATGTCTCTGTATTACATGTCATCTTTGGCCACCTCTTTGCATACCTCTTGAAGGAGGACAGAATATGGCAGTCACTTTAGCCATGAAGGTATCAGTTCGGGCCACAGAAGCATCTCTGAGATAAGGTTAAATTCCCTCCCTTACTCTTGTGTTCTTCTTCCCAAGAGCGGAATGTGATTCAGCCAACAACGGCATTGATTTACATCTCCACTTGAGCTCATGTTACGCGTTTCACAATGGGGCTTTGCACCCTGCACTTACTTGGAAAGAGAGTGTTGTGGATTTGACTGTTGATAGAAGGAAAACACTAGGAGACCTTCGGCAATCAGTATTCCAGGTATTTGCTGTATTAGATGAACTCAAATCCTTAGTTTTCATTTGGGCCACAAGGAGATTTCCAGATGTATTTGTGGTGCAATTTTTGTTTCATTGGGAAGTTTTCAACAATAAAGGTAGTTTGAGGGGTACTAAAAGCCCAACTTACAACATGCTTTTTCAGAGAGATCTACATCAAAGCTATCTCAGTGTCGGGAAACACTGTTTGCTTTCCTTGTACCTCTCATTCTGGTTAGTGTCCACTTGAAGCTACCTTTGTGTCTGGTGACAGGCCTGAAAGGCCAAGTCCTAAATGCTTGAGAGTTTCTTGCATTCCTGGCCTGGTTGAGATAAATCTCTGTAACCTGTTCCTTGTCATCCAGTGAGCTTGGCTGCAGCAGTGCTCAGTGGAGTTGTAATGCTGAGTGCTGTGAGTTATTGCTTGCTGGTAGTTTATTTCTTTGACTCTTTTTATTCTTCCTAATTAGATGTTGGAATCTTGGGAAGGAGACATGGTTCTCAGTATTGCCAAGCCTTTACCAGCAGGATTGCATCTTTACCAGATACTTGATGGTAAGAGTACTTACTGGTAAGTCTACTACAGACAAGGCTCCCATATTTATTTACATGCTGTATTTCTGCAGATATTGAGCACTGGATGTGTAAACCCGCTTGGACATGTGTATTACTGGACATTGAGTCTTTAAACTCAGACTTACATTCAAGTCCACTGCGGTTAAGTTATTTAGGACACTCTTGTTAGTGAAATGAAGGGATTTGAGACCTGATTGTGTGTAATCTTGGTTGTGAAATTCAGTGAGACTGCAGATCTTATCCAAGTTAAACATACTTGCTGACAAAAATAGCAGTTCTGTATTTTGATCTTGATTTGCTTATGAATGTTTGCTTTCATACTGTTTACCTAGTAGGCAGAGAACATAAAAGAGAGGAGCCAGGGTTACACAAAAAAAAGTGTGGGCTAGACTTAAGCTGAAGTTGGAACTCTGTAAAGGAAGAGGCTTACATAAAGAGTACATTATTGAGTAATTAGGCTTTTAAAAAGCATGAGTTCTGTCTCTGGTTTTACACTGTTGTGCAATTCCAAGAGTTTCTCTTCAACAGCCATTTTAAGATTTCATAGTCTTTGTGGTCTGTTTCAGAGAATGAGGTCCTACCAGCACATAACCAGCTTCCCATCATGGTGACTTCAAAGGAGAGAGGCACTCATAGCTGCTGTCAGTATTCCTCCACGTGCTAGTATGGTTCTTTAAATGTCCATCCGAATCTGACCTACTGTAGGAAGGTAGAGGAAATTGCAGCAGGGGCATTAGTATTTCAAAGAATGGACTTGGAATGTACAGTGTGTAAATCCCTGTTAAATCCAACCTTTTCATTTTAGGTCCATTGATTCACTGTTCATTCTTATGTAGATAATTCTGACCAAGCAGCTTTGCCAAGTGCTGGCCCTTGCCTCATGGGTGAACCCTAACTTACTCACCCTAAATTCTGACCACACAAGCTTTTGTACTGATACACCTGAGCCAGAGTAGAATGTGCCAGTACATTTCAGTTCACCAGCTAACCCTGTTTGTCTGTTTTGTGGGGGGCAAGAACCTGATGATTTGCTTTTCTTTAGGAGATGAGCTGACCCTGGATGGCATTGGGCTGGCTGATGGAGCAGATGTCTTTGTGTGGAATGGGAAGGAGGTAAAAGAGCCAAATACCTTCTCTTCTTGTCTGCTCTGAAGAGATAAGATGTAGATATCCCTTGCCAGTTCCATCAGAGGATGTTCTGGGAACATCTGGTGCCTCTTGGATGGAGATGGGTTGAGAGTAATGCAATAACAAAAACTTAAGCCCTGTAGTGAATTCTTTACTATGAAGGTGGTGAGGCCCAAGCTGCCCAGATAAGCTGTGGCTTCCCGATCCCTGTCAGTGTTCAAGGCCAGGTTGGATGAGGCTTGGAGCAGCCTTTTCTAGTGGAAGGTGTCCCTGCCTGTGGAAAATGTCCCTGCCCATGGCAGAGGCTTGGAACTGGATGAGCTTTAAGGTCCCTTCCGACCCAGGCTAGGCTGGGATTGTATGATTTCACATACAGAATGAGACCTGTCGATGATTACTTCTGTGTATGATCTCCCAGAAATGCTACACTACTTCTTTAGTGTTGCAAATTCCCTTTGATAGTGAGGTTCTGCTTGACTTTCAAATGCTTGTAATACAGCAATTTATCCTATCTCTGTAATGGAAACAAATGTTAGGTCTAATAAAATACTAGATATAAGATCTAGATCATGCTTTGCTAAGAAAGGTTGGACCAGATGATCGTTGAGGTCCCTTTCAGCCTGGTATTCTATGATTCTAAAGTTCTGTGATACTTTTAAAGGACTTCTGTTGTAGAAGTATGTGTTTTCTTTTTGATCTATCAAAAAACCCCTAACACAAACCAACCCTAAACGAAAAGAAAACATCTAGTGAGAGTCATTCTTGTCC
This sequence comes from Psilopsiagon aurifrons, assembly GCA_025447955.1. Taxonomy (NCBI): domain Eukaryota; kingdom Metazoa; phylum Chordata; class Aves; order Psittaciformes; family Psittacidae; genus Psilopsiagon; species Psilopsiagon aurifrons. The sequence continues at coordinate 1,730 of JAOEHY010030353.1, read as the reverse complement.
TGGTTGTACTTATGGTATGCTCTTCACAACTCCAGCTTCCTGCATGATTCAGTTGTCTTCAGCAAGAAACTATATTCTCTGCCTAGGTTGAGTATCAGAAAGGCCGGATTTTGAAGTCTAACTCTCTTGATCTGCCTCAGTCACAGTTTTGGGTAGTTCTTTAATATCCTGAAGAGCTGAACTCCTCTCTTTTTAATCTGATGGAGACAAAAGGTATTTTTACATGCTGACTTGGAACAGCTGAGGAACAGACCTTAGTGTTTCGCTTTCTCTTCCCAATACCTCTTGAGTTACTGCAGTTGTTTGGTCAGTAGGTATTTGGTCAAAGGTGGTTTGTTTCTTATGAGGAGAGAGGGTCCATATTTTCTCTCAATAGTACTTGTTACTTATTGCTGTCCAGTCTCTTCTGTATTGTATTGATCCCCACAGCATGAATCTTGCATTCTTTCCTTCAGGTTGGTGGCGCAAAGGTGATGACAGGCCCTGAACATGAACCTGTGGTCCTAAACGTTCTTCGTTTAGCGGAGTACAACGAGGGAGGGAAGGGTCAGTACTTCACAGAGTCACAGCACGTCTTTTCCTGCAGCACAGAACTGGGTGAGCTGCACAGAGCCTTAGCGCCAGCCGGCGGAATCATTCTGAAGAACCTCTCGGGGCCAGAGAATGAAGCTAAAACCTGGGAAGTTCTTCTAGAGGAAGATATGAACAAAACAGTCAGAAGTGTTGGTCTGATGGATGGATGTTCAGTACTCATCTTAGACAGCCATGATCAGAGGTAACCATTTGAATTACCAGCATAATTAAGGAAAACAGCCATTTTGGCAAAATCTCTTTAGTTCTAATTACGCCAGCCATGTATATAGTCCTTTACTTGTCACTTTGAGCTTTTTAGGTTAAGATAATGTAATCTTAAGTCTTGGAGATCAGGTACTTACCAACTCTGAATTATTTCTTTGCTCTTGAAGTGCAGATTCAGTCATATCCTTTATACTTTTAAAGGGGAAAACTTTGTGAGAACTACCTGTGTGCTGGCACATCTTGGCTTAACCTGAATTCCTGAGATTTGAATTGAGTGGTTCTCCAAGGGACTCAGTGGGAGGAGAGAACAGAGCAATATCAGAAGCAGCTTTGCTGAATCTCTTGAGTTGAATCTAAAGATGCCCGGGTAGATTTCTGGTCTCATTTCACTTCCAGTGCATAATCCTTAGGTTAATTCCCATTTTCAGAGATGTATATGTGCTTCCTACATAAATTCTGACCTTCTAGTTGGAGCAGTACTGAAAAATGGAGATTAAATCAAGCAGTGAGAGGTTGACCCCTCAGCTTATGGAGTTGGGATACAGAGGATCCAAGGCTGGCTCTACACCAACTGTCTTTCACCATCTTTGTCCTACTTATTTCTTACAGCTTCGTCAATGTATCAAGTGGCAATTTGACAGCTTTTACATATGACATCAGCTGGCTCCAAGTGAAAAACTTCTGCAGAACAGGAGATGAAGAGAAACACGTTAAAATTACTGCCACTATAGAAACGGTAAGGAGGCACATTTGGTCAGGGACATAACGCAGGCTGTTTCTCAGGAAAACTTGGTCAGTGCATGTGGATTTAACCTCAGGGCTAAAATGTTCCTGTGATGAAAATCACAGAATCAGCCAGGTTGGAAAAGCCCTTTAAGCCCATCCAGTCCAACCATTCCCAGCACTGCCAAGGCCACCACTGACCCATGGCA
>JAOEHY010030352.1:0-24105 GCA_025447955.1 Psilopsiagon aurifrons | reverse complement strand
AGGAGCAGAGGGAAGAAAAAGGGGGAAGTGAGTGAACAAACTGCGTGGCTGATTTATGGCTTAAACCACGACAAAGTCCAAAAAGTAACTTGGGTTATTGTTTAATTTATTTTTTAAAGACAGAGATAAAGACTTTGCACAGGTAAGGCGGGAAAAGATAAGGCAGTGACATATCTGCATCTAAGCAATGGTAAGTCTATGTGCTATCAAACTGCAGATATGGTAATTACTTGCTGCAACACAACGCAGAATAAATTTAAGCAAGTAAACTTGCATTTACCCCAAGGCAATAGTTTATCTGTTTGGAAAGACTTGCACTTCTGACTTTTTTTTTTAATATATAAATATTTATTTAACCAAATAATATGTAGTCTTTGCTTAATTCTGATAAATGTTTGATTGTAATCACCTTGCCAGAGGAAAATGAAAAGGTCATTCTAACTCCAGCAACAGAAACATCTTAGCTAACTAGTTGAAATTCCTAATGGGACAAAAAAAAGTGTTGACTTGTATACACCAAAATAAATATATAAATAAATGAACAAATTCTCCTCCTCGAAGCAGAAATGGGATTTGCATTCTTTAATTTAAGTCACTGTTAGTTCTTCTGATGCATTCCACCAAGGGAAATGTACAGATAACATTTCCTTTTATGACTGAACTTCACAAGACAACATTGACAGACAGATTAAAAATAAATAAATAACAGCTACAGGTGATAATTCAGCATATTTTACTCTACCAGTAGTGAGTTCTTTAGTGAATACTCAATATTCTTGTATTACGAAATTTCCTTTCACATTTACATTTAGTTCTTTCTAAACTTTATTAACATTGAGACTAGCACAAAAGCTTTGAATCAAATGCTCAGCAATTTCACCTGAAAAAGCATTTGTTAAATAATGAAATCTCTATTGAAATGAAAGGAGCTATTTCACTTTAAGAAAATGAATATACTGCAAGTATTCTATATGAATATCCTAAAATACTGATTAAAATTATAGTGAACTTTTTAAAGCTAGAAGTATGCAGTTATGGGTGACACAGAACCTTACACGGGTTTTATTTTTAACATATTGTTAGTGAACTACTTCAAAATATTCTAAATGCAACTGTTCAAAGAAAATAGGGTTTACTGTGAAATGGTGATTGATTCTATAAACTGCTGGAACAAATAGGAAACATTTGTAAAGTAAAAATAAATACCTTTTTTAAAATAAATACTTTGAAAGAGTATTTATTGGAAAGCTATATGTGGCACCAACACCATATGTAAATAAAAGCAATTATAGCATTGCCAAGATTATACCAATTCATTCAGACATTGCTTTCTAAGAGGTGATTTTGGAAGTGGTGATAAATGCAACTGAAATGCAGTGTATGCAAACTAGAATTAAATGAACTGGATTACCCGCAAATTGGAATAAATTTTTCGTTTTCTTGCATGCAAAAGTAAAAGATAACATTTAAAAAAGTATGGACTACATTACAATTTATTACCACAGCACAATCATGACCTGCTGTATAAAGCAATTACGCAGCTGCAAAAAATGCCTGCATAATTTTCTTTTCTAGTTTAGGCTCCTTCATAACTGTACTCCAGATTCTTACCGTCACCAACCCCAAATTCTCTAGTTCATATGTCAGAGACAATAACCTTCAAAGGGTCTGCTTGAGTTTACAATGATACCTGCAGAGGGCTGCAGACAGGCTGACATAGCTCTTTAGAGGTGTGAACTGATCCCATTTGCCAAAACAGGTGCTAATGAAAAAACAAAATTATAACAATTTGAAAGTCAGTGTTAATTGTTTCATTGCTGAATATGCAGGAGGAAAAAAAAACCTAGTAAATCTACTATCTCTAAATGCAACAGCAAGGAGTGACATAGTGGATGGACAGGGCAATATGTTACTTCTGTCAAAGGCTGCTAGAGATGGGAATGAGCTATGAATAATTTCTCATCTAGGATTTAGAGTAATATCTGTCTTATTCCCAGAGTGATGCAAGAGGAACATACATAAATTTGTGGAACTGTCTCTTGGCTGTAGCATGATAGGATGAAAGGAATCAATGAAACAAAGTCCTGGAGAAAAACTTATCTTCTCTTAACTCTTATTTAGCATACACTGCTTATAGAATTATGCCTGTACTGACCCCCAAGTGTTAAGAGCCTGGCCATCATCATTGGCAACATGCTGGGCTTGCTATGGCTCCCCACCAAGTTAAATCCTGTTGCCTTTCACCATTTCTGGCCTGTATTTAACACATCTTGTTTACTTTTCTCCAGCATTCGCTAACCTCTGATGCAGCACAACTCTCTCTTCTGAACCTGGAGGAAAGGTGGGCCAGGCCTGGTTGCCCTTGGCCCCACGGGGCAACAGCCAGGAGATGGCAAACACAAACTACAGGCTGAAGACTATCAAAGAAAACTTCCAGTCCTTCCTTGTGAATCAGTGGCTGAGCAGCCTGTGGATAACATGAGCTTAATTGGCAGAATGCAGATTCTTTCTAAAATACAGCCTTCTTTTTTTTTGTCAGTGTGTTAATTGTTATTTTGGAATACTGCTATTATACTTCAAGTTCTCAAGCACGCCATAAAGACACCACACAGTGTTATTAACCTTCTAATATCCCACTCGTTTAAATGAGGTGCTGTCTTCTCCCTTGTAACACAGTGAGCACAACATCACATAATTTCAAAAATACTTGGTTTCAATGTTTAAAACTGATTACACTTTTTCTGAGAAAGCAGTTTCACAGGAGCTTCATCCTACAAGCAGTATTCTTAGCTGAGATTACCCAGACTTTTTCCAACGATGTGTGGTAAATTGCTGATTACAGTCAATTAAACCACACAATATGAATAGTTTTTATGCTACACAGCTCTTTCAACCACAAGAAATGACTAGGAAATTCTATCAAACAACAAAATTCATAAAGACTTTTTAAAAGTAACAACGTACATTGCACACAATGGGTAAGTCATAGATATTCCCTAAAAACAAATCCCTTCCTGCACCTGTGCAACTGCAGTACAAGTCTTTACATTACATTACAGCAATAATTAAAACATTGTACTGCCAATTTCAGCTAAAAAACTTTTCCTGTTCCTTTTTTGAGGGTTACTGTACCTCAGGTTACCAAAAAAAGATAAGATTTCAATATATATAAAATTCAAAAAACCCAACCCACAACTACATGGTCCCTGCCTTTTTGCAGGGCAAAGAGAAAACAGATGGTGTCTTTTCTAGAAATAAACTAGGTAATCCATATTCTCTTCTAGAGATGCTAGCCTTGTACTTCCTACATTTTCTTTTATCTGGCACATTAGCTACGCATCCTGTTTTTACTACCAGCTCCCCAGACAATTAACCACTAATGTTTGCCTTACTTCTTTGTGAATTAAATGCAAAATTAGATGGTTTAACATGTCTTAAGCAACTCTGCTCTACATCACTGCTGGGAGTTTTCTGAAGAGCATCTGAGCAGTGTATCTTCTTAGTTTCAGCCTTATACGTCAAAGTGAAAGCTTTAAAGAAAGTCTTTAAAAGATTTTACCATTAGAAATGGAGGAGAATGGACTAATCAAGGAAGTTCAGCAAGTCCCTGATATAACAACAAAGAGCAACAATAACGAATCAACAAATGTCTACGTTAATTGATTTTGCCAAGTGCCTTTTTATTAATAACAGATTATACTTCTACAGTATGTCAATAAGCCTATGCAATACAGATCCTTCAAGAAAAAGCAATCACTGCTTCTAACAAGCAGATCACTCTAATGATCACTTGTTTGCTTAAGCAGTTTGATAAAATGTCCCATCACTGAAACATGAATAATGCCACTTCATTCCATCGGTTCTCTCTTACCTGCTCAAGGTAATGTTAAGCTGTGCAGAGACCTCAGGGGAGGAAAACTCTGTGGCCCTCTTTCCGGAGCATTTTCCATGGTCATTACCATCCACTAGGCTGCCTGATTCTCATGTAAACCACAGCAAGGAAAAGCAGGAGAAGAAAGAGAAGGACTGAAGTGCGCCTTCAACCTACGCCTAACTTGGAGCTTAAATCCAGAAGCAGAGGGCTATTCCTGGGTGTCAAAGTGGATCCCTCCTCTAGCTGCCTGGAGCTGAGTGGTGTGAAGGCACTTTCTAGTTTTCTCACTGAGCTTTTTGAAGGATTAGATAGTTAATATTTTAAAACAATTAAAAGATTGAAAAATTGCAGACTTGCAAAGTCACCAGGTGTGACGAAGATACACTTCAGTCTTCAGAAATAAAGCTGCATATTATATTTGTCTCCTCAAATATTGTAAATCTATACTACTACTACACACATGAAGAACGCTTATACTTCAAAAACTTCATTTTCTGATTCAAATCTAATTTCATGCCCAGTTTTTTATTTGCTTATACTGGTACTACATTGGAATAAATAAACCAAGCAGCCCTGCAGTTTGAAGTTAAATGGCGGGAAAAAAGCAGATGTGCATTTATTTAATAAAAAATAAAACCCAGTGTATTATACTGCAGTCTGAAACTGTACAGTGTTACCTTAATCATCAACAGAAGGCAAAATCTATTTAACAAATGTTTCAAAAAAAAGCACTCAAAATGTAGATTTCAATGTGCTGACTAAAGCTGGAACAAACCGCTGAGCAAATAAAACAACTGAACCTTTGTTATTGATAGAGAGCACTCAGATAGACCCAGGTTTCAGCAGCATACTAAGCAGATTACTGGAACCACAACTAAAACAATTCACAACTGGTGTCAACTTAATTTTCAGAATTTTATAGAAGATGGAAACTTCTATTATTTTTCAAAAAGGTGTGATAAATGAGTTATCACAAAGCCCTTTTCCCCAGCATTTTCTTCTCTAGGTTCTCTTAGCTATTCACAGAAATACATGTGTAACAAGCAACCCTTACTGCCCAAAAAGACTCAATGAATGGTAAGTGTATAGATCCTATCAGAGGTGACAGAGAGACTTTCAGCTCCTTCTCATTTAAGCAAGAGCTATAATATGAGCTGCTCTCTTTCAGGGCTGCATTTCCTACATAACATTGCTACATGAACTGCTTTAAGATAAAACAATGGTTACTGTTCAGCTACATCAATTTTCCAATATAATTCACTTTTAGCTTTGCAAACAATTAATGCAGTAAACATTTCCAGGGCTACCACAGCCACTTGAAACATGCCCACTGCATGCCCAGCTTCAAAATCAATGCAAAAGCTTTTCCAACAATGTGAGCTGCTTGGTTCTGTCCACAGGAAGTAAAGTGGGCCAACTGGAAGCAGATATGTAAGAATAAACAGCTGGCAAAGAAGATTTGCTGTTCGTGTTTCACACATCTCCACAACAAATCTTGCCTCTCTTCAGCTGATTAAGCTGGAAAACCACACTGATCACTACTAGAGAAATGATTCTTTACAGATTCTTGTTGCTGAAACTTGTTAGAAAAATTCTCATGGGCAGAAAAAAATACTAGCTTCTAAAATATTTACATAACAGATTCCTAACATAAATGGCTTTATTTTGGGGGATTAAAAAAAAAAAAAAAAAAAAAAATTTTCAAATAAGGAGCATCAATAATCCTCAAAATAAGTGATACTTTCATGAAGTTTCATGAGAGAAAAGAGCCAATCTGGAAAATACCCTTTAACAAAACTAAAAGAACAGTGAGAAGAATAATTTCACCAAGTAAATCATGTTGACAACTTGTGTGTAAGCAATTATGACAAAATACATCTAGAGGACAGAAGATTCGTTTTGCCACCCTGCCAGAAGTAAACCAGAAGATCATGTTTTTGTATACTTAGAAAAAGAATGAAAGAACTCAACTTTAACATGTCAGGTTTGCTGTATGACAGAACTATCTTTAGACAGTTGGAATGAAGAAACCCTATGAGATGTAATCTTCATAACCTACATGTAGCTTTACACTCCATTGTTATTAGAATATTCTATTAAAATAGAATGCATTGCCTTGGTTAGTAAATCTTTTTGGTTTTCATTTCTCAAACAACTGGCACTGACATGCAGCTATTCCAGCTGGGAAAAAGAAAATACAATACACGATCCTCCCAAACATTAGCTTATGTTTCTAAAATTTACCTATACGTTTTAGCTGCAGTAAATAGGAAGTTACCTCTTTACACTAACACAGTTCAAGTGTGAGGAGATACTGTTTCAAGTGCAATTTCAAAGACTTGCATTTTTGTACACTGCATAACATGAACTCCAAAAGCAGTTCATTAGTTTTTGAAGTGATCACAATAAAAGTTTTAGAAAACCAATCTATTTATTTAAGAATTTAGTAATACATGTATCACATAACCATGACTCAGTCAGCATTTATTACTTCATATAGAAAGTGTTTCTATTTTGGGAATACAAAATTTTTGAGATCTGAAGATATTTATTCACAGCTATATGTACCCTAAATTGGTTTCTCTCCAGACATACTCAATGCTAATGTATTTTCCATTATTTACTTGTGGTTTGATTCATTATTTAATATTCTGCCATATATTTGCCATTCATACCTCAGGAACAGTAATTTAACAAAATGCCCCTATTCAGTAGTAGCTTAAATGGTCATATTTAGCATCTGCAACATTTGAGCAATGTGGCCTTTGCTACATACAAAGAAATTAGGAAGAAGGAGGACTGAGCTGCTAATAAACAACTAATAAACAAGTGAACTGTCATTTTATGGCAATTCCCCACTGCAGCGTTTCCCAGGTGCCTGCTCTAACAAACTTAAACATTTCCTACGTGGCTTCCTAGACCCAAGTAGGAAATCCCACAGCCCAAGGGGCTCACCAGCTGCTCCAGTTGCTATCGTCCTCCTTTCCTGACCTGTTATGTGGCTTATGCACATTTCGTTTCCTGTTGATTATCACTCCTACTTCCAGCTTTTCTTCTACATAATTGCTTCCAAGTTTCTTTAAGTATATTATCTGTCTTCTAAATCTTCCTTATGATAACTAATTGGACTGCATTTTCTTGAAGCTAGAGCTCACCGTGGTACTTCTGCCAGAGTTTCGAATCTCTCTGTAGGCTATCTTTTTTTTTCCCTAAACTTTCAAGTATTTCTATCCCCTCACAATTCAGTGTCACATGCTAATTTTATTAGCATGTGGTTAACGCTCTTTCCCAGATCGCTAATAAAGACGTTAAAAATGGTTCTAGCAGTGATCCCCGCAGACATGCTTTGTTTGTAGTCTTTCAGCCAGCTTTTAATCCACATGACAGTGCACATATCCAAGCCAATTTGAATTAATTTTGCAAGTACGGCTTAGCAAGGCAACAGCCAGTCTTTTGCAAACATCCAAAATCACTACATTGTACTCCCTTCCCAAAATGTTGTTGGGTTTTGAATCTATTGAAACAGGAACCTTTATTTGCCTTGGCAGCTACATCCTATATATTTATTGCATCATATCCTTTAGACATTGTATAAAATATTTTATGCTACATCCACTGCCTTCTTGGTATTTTAGATTTCCTTCATAGCTAGTGGTACTTCAAAAGTAATCAGCAATGCTGTAATAGAGACTTCCTTTGTAAGTATCGATCTGATAATTATCAGCTGGTAAGGAGTATAGCTTATGCTCAATAAAAAGTAAAAATACATTTACCTATAAATGAATCTGTATGCCCATTAGTAGGATTACAGATATCAGCTGTAGGACACCACAGTTTTATGGAAATGTGGTTAAGACCAAACAACACAGATGAAATCCAACCTTCACCACAGAAATCCAAAGGTAGATATCAAAAAGTCCTAATCTATACCAAATGTTGAGTAAACAGTAATTAAGGAATAAATATATGCATCTTCCTGTGTGATCTGTATGCGAACTTCCAGCCATTTTAATGTTATTTAATTTCTTGCTTTTTATCAATAACTATTTTACAGGATTTTTTACATATTGGCTAATTATAAATGTTTTTTCTCAATTTTCTTTGTTAAAGAGTGCTACTTAAAACTGAATTCAGTATCACAGGCAACTACTCCCTCACATTTGGTAACAGGCCTAGGATTTTGTGTCTATGTGTGTGTCTTAACCCATACTCGTAAAATGAATCTCTAAAGATTTTCACCTTATTGCCATGTTTATAAAATACCCATCTTCATCTATAAAAAGTGATAAGTACTATAATTTATCAACTTTGAATAAATTGATAAGAATATCAGAATTTTAATTCTCATGTGCACTAGACTCCTCCTTTCAGAAATTCTTCCAAAATAAATTCCTAAACTTGGATGTCCTTGCATCATTATCCAATGACGAAAAAAATCACTCTAGATTTTGATGAATGCAAACAGGTGGCATTCAGTAGATCAAACTCTTATTTTTATTCAGGATTCTAAGAACAGCTATAAGAATCAGGTCTAAAAATTCCATTTTGCAGTGTTGGGCTATATAGCTTAAATAACATTCACCTTAACAAAGTGAAGGCCAAGTGTTATCTCAATACCTGTAAAAATATCCCTGTAAGAAATATAATGGAACAAAAGACATGAAATACATCTCCTCCTTTCTACTGAAAGTTACATGCTTTCCTCCAAGAGAAAGCACTCAGTGTTTTTTTCACTTCTGCATATTACTGCGGAAGTTGGAAAGAGAAGTAGACATAATATGCAAATGTTTAGCTCTTTGCTATTGGATTCAGCATGCATTCTGGTGAAATAACTAAACTCTTCCTTATGAAGTGCTTTCTTTCAGTCATCACTGCACTTAGTAGCCCACTATGAAGAAATTACACTTTGTCTTGGAAAGTTTGTCTTAATTTTGTAAGGTGCCTTTGCTGAGTATTTTTTCTTTAAGAGAAGCAAGCATTCTTAAACAGCAGCACCACTTATTACAAGTACCCTGTTTTTTTTAAATCCCTACTAAGGTGCTTCTCAACTACTACCTGCTTAAGACTCCCATTCTTGTGAGTTTCCTGTTAAAAAAAGGGAGAAAAACATTTTTTATAACTTCTGCTTATCCACGAGCTTCTGCTGGACAAGGAGTACTCCACGGAAACACTGGATCTGCAGATACTTCCTGTATTTCTGGCAAATGTGGATGAAGACAAACCACTTAAACTAGTGCATAAATGTACAGTTCAAATACATGTGCAATTGTAATTTTGTACCTGTAATCAGCAATTTTACTTAGTGCTTTTAAGCTGTAAGTTATATCCATTCCCCCATCATGTACCCCTATCTAGGATATTTTTATTTCTCCCCTCTTCCCTTTGCCTCGAGCAGTGCTTTCTGATAGCCTACATTGCTGGATAATGCCAAGTGCTCTTCGGTTCTCATGATCTTGTGCAAACATAGGCAGTTTAAATGGACAGATAAAATCAGGAAGCAGTAGATGAAATCAGGATCAGGGGATGAGTGGCACAATGCCAAGGGAATGGCAATCCTGGTCTCGTTCTTTACAGATCTCTTGAGCCCCAATGACTCTTCCGCACCTGAAAGAAGGAATTGTTATGGGTTGAGAGGTGAAAAGAATAAGATATTCGGGATCCTAGAGATTCTTCTTCTCCATGACTACTGTCACAGGCATCTTTCCCACTCAATAAAATGAAAGAAAGAAGTGGCCACTCTGTTTTTGTTCTCCAGCATTTGATCCTGCTGAATCAGAAATTCATAAGCAAACCTATCCTTCCCTCTGAAGAAATTAAGTACTTCCAAGCCCTTGCTTTCAAAAGCTGTTTTTACTCTCCCCTTCTCAGGTTATTCTGTGTCAAAAGTATATGCTTGTACACTCTCACAAGCAAATATTAGATGATGGAATGTATCACACTCAATAAGCATTTTCACATTTGTCTCATATTCAAATTTCAGGGATTTTTGTCAAACAATTTATGTAAGTACAAGCTCCTAAAAGTGCCCTTTGGGGACATCTGTCTTCCTAATTTCATAATTTCAAGTGAATATAATACTAGTGTCCCCAGGTAAAAGTCATGACGTAATCAGTTGCTGTACTTTGCACAGTGTGGGTGTGAGAGCTAATTGTCCTTAGATTCAGAGACTTCATTAACAGTCTTAACACATTCACTGCAGCTTTCCAAACCCTTTCAGGCTTTAACACTTAAACTACTGCAGAAAAAAATAATAAAAATTCATACACAGAAAACGCTATTTCTCTAACCCAAATAAAACAGATCTTTAAGATAATGCTTAGTGCCACATTATGGCAACATTATTCTAGTGAAATGAGATTTATGAGAAATTAATTACAGCTAGCAATGGCTGTAAAACACTGGTTTGGACAATTTATCCTGATCTAAAACATGTGAAACTGTGAATTGAGATGCATAAATGGAAAGAGTAGGAATTAAGTGTAAATGATATGCAGGCATACAAGCATCAGCACAACACATACTGTACACCACTTTGAGTTAGGAGGTTTATCCAGAGAATTTCATCATGTGACAATATATTGATCATAGCATTTAGTAATTAAAATATGTGGGGAAAACCAAAAAACTTGCTCTTCCCACAAAGACAGGCATTTTTTCTACCTTTAAAAGGGTTCATACAGTGGGAGAAACTTCAGCAATTTTCTAAAACGAACAAAAAAGCAAACCAAACATGTCTATTCATTATAGGTTTTTTTTCTTAAAAGCTGTCTTGGCAACAAATTATAATACAGATAAACTCCTAAATGTTGCTGTTTAGAAGCTATGAGAAATGAAAGTCTGTATCTAAACTATACAGAATCCAGCTCACTTCAAATTAACATGAGAATAGTTCTCCTTACAACTTCCATAAGAAAGAGAAGCTTTACCATTAACATGGTAATACTTCATGATATTCATTTCTATTCCTTTTCATGCTCACTAAGCCTAACCCAGAGTCTGCTACATCTTGATTCTGAAGTTATGACTGAAACAGAAAATTTTAATTATGGATAAACTTTCTACATTCCAGGTAGACTTACTCCACAACATGACTTCCAACAGTTGCAAAACTATTTGCAAATAACTTTCTTGTAGCAGCAGTGAGGGACTGTTAAGTACAAATAATTTCAGGAAATTTTCCTTTCCACAAACAAGCATTAATCCTGAGGGTAACCTCAGGCTGATTCAAAAGGCCTTTTATAGAACAAGTACACCAACAAAGGGACCCAAACTGGCCGAAGAACTGAGGCCATTAACTGGACTACATTACACATGAAAAACTTAAATTATTCATTTTCACATTTACATATGTAAAATTCTCTAGAAGCTCCCATGTTAGTTCTTGAGTGCAGCAGGATCCAAAAGCAATTCAATGTGAAAGCTAATTAGTTTCAGATCTTAAAGGACCATGCTTACAGAGTCATGTCCACTTATAAAATTAATTTGCGAATACAAAGAGAAAGGACAAAATTGTCCTCTTGCACAAACCACAAATATTCTGGGGGGGGAAAATATTTAGAAGAAAACACGAAGCAACAAAACCAAAGCACAAAGACTGGTAAAATCAGATTCTATTTTGTTAAATAAGCAGAGAGACAGAAGGGAAACAAAGGAAAAAATTCATTTTTCATGACTGTCCTGGGTTCAGCAGCAGTTCATTTTTCTCCTTAGTAGCTGGTGCAGCACTGTGTTTTTTACTTTCAGAATGGGAACAGTGCTGATAACACTGATATTTTTAGTTGCTGCTCAGTAACATTTACTCTGACCAAGGACTTTCTGAGCCTCATGTTCTGCCAGGGAGGAAGGGAAGCCGGGAGGAAGCAGAGACAGGGCACCTGACCCAAACTTACCAAAGAGGCATTCCATACCACAGCACGTCATGCCCACTATATAAACTGAGGGGAGTTACCCAGAAGGGTTAGATCACTGCTCAGTTGTGCTGGGTATCGGTCGGCAGATGGTGAGCAGTTGTATTCTCTTCCCTTGTTATTTCCCTTATCATTATTAGTATTGGTGGTAGCAGCAGTGGTTTGTGTTATACCTCAGTTACCGGACTGTTCTTATCTCAACCCATGAGCGTTGCATTCTTTTGATTCTCCTCCTCATCCCCCCGGGGAGCAGGTGGAGGAAGGGGGGGAGCAAGCTAACAGATGCGTGGCTGATTTGATGACTGGTCTTAAACCATGACAATGACCATAAGAACTAAACCTTTCTGCACTGCAACTTGGACACGAGAAAGGAAAATGCTTAATTTTCCTCCTAGTCTTAAGCATTTCTGAATCAGCAAGTTTTCAACAGCTGTGATCCTGTAAGTCAGAGGAAGATCTATGCTGACCTCTGTCCTGATGGATAAACTATACTGAACTGCAAAGGTGGAAAAATACTTCCCTGCTCCCTGAGAACAAGGTATCTGGAAGGACTACCTATTATATATAAACTGACAGTTCTGAAAATGTACCTGTAGCTCACATGCAGGGGTTTTATTATATTGAAGGCAGATTCAAACTCAGGAAACAGGTTCTCAGAGTCTCTGAATCAGCTGAAATAGTCTAAATGTTATTTTTACCTGCATCTCTGATTAATTTTGTCTTATTTTCTTCTCCTCCTCACCAGCCAATTGACAGAGATGTGGGTTAAAAGACTGACTGCATTTGCTATGGAGGAAGGTTATTAATTCCATATAACATGAACTTCTTTTGAGAAGCTAATCTTTGCTTAAACAGATTAATATTTTTTAATGCACACAATAGAAAACATTGCTTGAACAGATCTTGCCCATTTTTTCCCACATTAAATGACATTAAATACATTGTGCAAAGGACAATAATTTGGGGATAAACTTTGAAAATATATTTAATATAATGTGTTTCATAGCTTGATTTTCATTATTTTTAGAGTTTTGGTCTCTTAAAGACAATCAGCAACTCAGTAAGCATTTTACAAAAAGAACTTCCCTTTCTGTGATAAATTACTGCCCTCTATCTAGGGCAAACATGAATAGGAATGTAACAATGCTTTTTGTGACTATTTTCTCACTTCTATTTATTGAAAAGAAGACTTTAAGAAAAGTTGATAATTCTCACAATAACATGACAGAAAATGGAAACAACAGATTCACTACTACTGCTGGAAAAGCTGCCTGCAGGAAATGTAATCCTCTGCTTTATATTCTTCAATGCCAATAAGCTGTTGTAAGGAGTTCCGTCAAGTTTTAAGAAACATTTCTAATCACAGAATCATAGAATAGTCAGGGTTGGAAAGGACCTTAACTAATGCTGCTTCTCACAACATTCTAGAAACATTTTAAACATTTCCCTGTCAGCTGGTCTCTGAAACAGTGAAGGGGAAGATAAACAGTAAGTGAACTACCAATAGTCTATTTCAAGAATGCTCTAAACCACTGTGTGTGTGTGTGTGTGTGTGCGTGCGTAAAATAATCATCTCAAGGCTATGAGCTATAGTGCATTAAGGTATAGTTCTCTAACCAAAAACTTAGTAAAACATGACAAGTTAATGGCCAAGTAATAGGTTTGCAATGAGAGCTCCTGGTTCTCCACAAAACAACGAAGGATAGTGGCCTATTGCTAATGCAGTACATCGTGGTAAACTAATCTGGTTTACTCCAGTTTGCAGAGAAAGCATAGGGGAGAAAAGTAAATTCATGATACAGGCTTAAGCCTTGTTGTACAAAAGCAACAGAATTCAGTTACTGGGGAAAAAAAAAAAAAAAACAAACCAAAACCAAACATTTATCTGCAGTCCAAATGTGTGTGAAAGAAAAAAAAAAAAACCTGTCTAGAAAAGTGGATTCAGAAGTATTTTTCTCCATAAAGGACAGCTTCAGTCAGACATGGTGGATCAAGGTGTCAGAGCACAGGACCAAAGAACTCCACAGATGGTATGAACTTAACAGCCTTTGTGACCTCTGTCAGTTAAAAACTGTAAGTCTAACTCAGCAATACTGTTGAAATCTAAATGCGTGGATTCATAGAAAACAAATGCAGGCCTCACAGTGATTTTTCAAAATGCAGCATGCTAAGGAGAAGAGACTATGGTATAATATAGCCACTCTTGAAACTGAAACAGAAGCAAGTCTTGCCCAGTAGCATGGACTAAACACGCATTTAATTCCACAAAACTCTCACCAACTTGGAATTGGTGAGGTAGGTTCATGCAGCCGTCTGGATGACCTGGCATGTATTTTGCCCACCTGCCAGCCGGGTGTGAAATTTTCCAGTCTTCTTGATGTGGACATCTTTTATAAACAGCTTCAATCAAGCTGGACAGCTTTCTACCCTTTTGCTTCCCTCTTCTGGCAGAACATAAAACACATTCACCAGCTCTTCTCAGAAGTGTTGATTCTTTGCCAAAGGTTTAGCAATACTGAGGGTAAAAGCAATATTAACTAGATAGACCCAACAGCTGCATATCTCACTGTACAGGATAAGTGGTAAAGAGAGTGGCTCTCTTCATCATTAAGTTGAGAAGTCATCCCTATATCCTGCAACACAGCAGACTATTGGTACCCTTGACTTCAAACCTATGCCCTCATCTGAAACTGATGAAGACCACAGTTAAACTACGTCAAAGTAAAGACGAACATATATGCAAGAAGTTAAATAAAATTAACCATTTCAGTGCAACTACGCTAGTTATTTAGAGGAGAATGAACAGCCAAAAGAACATAACTGAACCTGAAAAAGAGAATGAAAATAAATAAACTTGAAGCAATATCAAGAGGGTTTAATATAATTAGTTACCTGAAAATCCTGGTTTCTATTGTGATTAAAATTTAAGAAAGAAGAGGCAATTCAATTTCATTAGCACAGTTCTGTATCTATGCAACAATGATATAGGAGGGAAAACAGAGTTTAAAAAGTAAATGAAATATGAGAAAAAAGGTCAATTTATCCTTCAAATACTAAACAGCTCCCACTAGTGAAATGGTTTCTAAACTCCCGTCACATTCATTGCAAACTTATTATCTGGCATCTGATTATCATTATACATATTTTTTTTAACCCTTGTGACCACTGTCATGACAGTGATCCTTTCACTTTCCCGTGCTGATCTAAATTAGTCTTTGAATTGGTATTCATTCCCTGTATGGTTATTAAAAAAATAAAAATGAAACCCCAAAACTTTCCATGATCATGCAATTTGGTTTCTCTGTGGCTATCCTTCTGAGTGCCAAATGTTCAAACAAAATGAATCTTGTTTATGGCAGTGACCAACTAATGATGACTTAAAAGTAAGCCATGAAAACAACATAATGAAGCTGACAGCACAGTATATAATGGTTACCTGGAAATAATATCTTCTTGTTGTGAGGAATAAAAGTAACACTTGCCATATTTTCTCTGGCATGCAGGTAGTCTGGTATTCAAACATAGCCTACATTTGTCCTTAATCACACTGGAGTCTATTCACCTGTCTGTGCATCTGTTTTCTGTACTTTTAAAGTTCTGTAATCCCCTTCCAGCAGAGAATTTGTGCTGTTAAAATAAATCCCTATACAACCTCTGGAAATTGTTTCATGCAAGCAGACATGCCACAGGATTTTACTGAGTAGTAGAAAACCAATGAGCTAGTCATGGTCCAGAACCAAGTACTCAGAACCTACATTATTCATCCCACTCGCCAATATTTCACTAATCAAAATACTGTACTTACAAAATGAATCATTTCAAACCACAGCAAACAAGCTAGAAAAACAGGAGGAATGAAGGCTGATTCAAACAATGCTTGCAAAAAGAGACAACTCCTTAAATAGTCTTTATAAACAAAACTGCAAAATTTATACTGGAGAAAGAGCAAGCAGATGTATGGCTTATGCCTTAGCCTCATGGTCTGATAATTTCTTGGTGTTCTGTGTTAATCTGATTCACATTCTTTTGCACAATCAAAAAAGCTTTTTAAAGTGTTACACATGAAAAAAAAAACAACCCTGCAACTATCCAGCCATTCCAAATGAGACCTGCTAGCTACAGTTTTTAGATAAGCACAACAATCAAGCTAGCATTCAGTGCATCATGTTACGGATGTTTCATGCACCTCTTGTGTGTCTTCCCCCCACACCCACTGGGATACCGACTAAATCAGAACGGCCTCCACAGCATGGGCCAAGAGGCCACCCTAGTCACAATAGCTAATGCTTAATAAGCTAAAGCTTATAAGGTTGGTTCTTCTTTAACAACTATGAGGCTGTATTCTTTATTAGTCAAGAATATCGTTGAACTTTCTCCTAATTATGTACTCACGAGAAGCCATTTTCAGAACTTTAAAGGTCTAAAACATACCCAGAATTCAGCTTGAAAACTGTTCTATGAAAACGAGTAATTGCTAGACACATAAGATCAATGTAGGAGCAAAAAATGTATAAATAGGACTATAACAAATATTATGTATGGACACTTGACTGAAAAACTGCTGAAGCAGCTACTGCACAAAGTGTGGAATAAAACTATCAGTGTAACATTACTGCAGAAGCTGCTTGATGCTAGTATCTTTTCACATTGATGAGGAGCCTAGTAAAGACATTCATTACAGCAGCAGTACTGGTTACATACAAGGACATTCTTTCCAATCTAATCTAATTTGGGAATGCAAGAATACAGAAAGCAGACAAACTGTCTCTTCAATGGAGAAACAAACAAATTGGAGCACTTCTATTCTGGTCTTCCATGACACATGATTTTCCACACAAGCTTTTCCCTAGTTGTAACTTTTTCTCTTTATCTTTTTATCTAAATTCCAATGATACAACTAAAATCAATTATCAGGCTCTCTGCTGCCATAAACAGAGATGAATCTACCATACCTTGAATTGCTGTTACAATATACTTTAATTATTTACTCAGGGACAAAAGAAATTCTGCCAATTCTACAAAATTATTTTGACCTCTTAAGTGCTATCAGGTTATTGTTGAAATCACTGGACACCCTGGATTTCAGTATTTGATATTTAGCAACTTTCAGCATCTGTTCTGCTTCTACTGGAATGGGTTGCCCAGGGAAGCCGTGAATGCTCCATTGCTGGCAGTGTTCAAGGCCGGGCTGGACAGAGCCTTGGGTGGCACAGCTTAGTGTGAGGTGTCCCTGCCCATGGCAGCAGGGCTGGAACTAGATGATTTTACGGACCTTTCCAACCCTAACTATTCTATGATTCTGTGATTTTAAAACACCCTGATATACAGCTTCAGCTCTTTATAAATCCAAGTTGTTTCAAAAAGTAAAGATTGCACTGCAAACTGCATGAACTTGGTGTAGGATACTTAACTTCCAACTATTACCACTTTTATCACCCACAACGTACCACTGAACTGCTACCACTGTCAGGATGAGGCTCGCTTCTGGATAGCATTTTTCTCTTAAAATATAGATTGTTCAAATTCTGAACATCCTTTTTGTGTTACTATTAAACCATTTTGCAATAGCAGTATTTCTGAACAAAGCACTCTTATCATAGGGTAACAGACACTGGTGAGGATTAGATGACCTTGGTGGTGCTGCAACATTTGTAATTTTCCAGCACAATCAATTATCTCATGACAACGTCTTTTGTCAGAATAATGTAATGCAGTAGGGACTTTATTCCCCCATCCCGCCACCATCCTACCCCCCACGCCCCCGTGAAAGAAAAGGTCTCCTCTGACTTGTACACAGAAACATTCATACATGGGTCACTGACTGACATGGGAATTGTAAATAACTAAGTAATAAAAAAGTAATAGCAAACATTTACGCAGCACTGCGCCTCACACATGATGACTGCTAGGCTTATTGTAGTAATAGCACTTACTATCTGTCAGAAAAAGAAATTCCAACGACCATCATATCTTCCAACATTTTAAAATGGTACATGAAGAAAATTGTGAATTTCAAATCCTATGTATCAGTTAAGAGTTAGCCCAGCATATTACAACAGCTATACTAACATTCTCTGTAAAGAGAAGGAAAGATATTAAAAAAAAGATACAAAATTAAGCATCCTAAAATACATTCAAGATTTCTACCAGGAAATGTTTGCTCCTAGTCTCACACTATACGCAGAGAGGCAGGAGTTGCATGCATACACATGCACAAAGTATGTATTGCCTCATGTTTTCAAGCTCAGAGTCACAAACACAGTCACAGCAACGAAACAAAGGTCATAGCAGTGAAACACCCCCTCCCCCAACCCCCCCAAAAAAAATAAAATTGGGGTATCCTGAGAAATATATCGGAGAATGGAAGTTGAAATGCTAGAACTCTAAAGGCAGTTGCAGCTGCTAGTGTACAAATATTTTACACATTAAGCTATGCTATCCCATCGAATTTGGAAACAATCTGGAAGCAAAAGTAAATGAGCTCTTACATAAACTAGGCAACGCATTCCTGCACATGTGAGCTACTTGCCTTGCTTCTACTGATGGGAGTGCCTACAAGCTTACATTCCCTAAGAATTATGGCAACCATGTGACCACAGAGAAGTTTAGAATCATAGACTAATTAAGTAGGAAGGGACCTTCAGAAGACACCTGTTCCAAGTCCATGTTCACACCAGGGGTGACTGCAGTCATATTAGGAAGTTAGAGGACTGTGTTTTGAAATAAACCAAAGTTTTATGTTCATTCCTACAAACAGCCATTTCTAGCCAACTGACAAGCAAGCATCAAGCGCTGACATCACAAATGAAAATTAAAGGAAGAAATATTTCACCATAAGCTATCATTTAATGATGTTCAATCTAAAAATCTTCAGAGCAATAAAATATGTCACAAGCAGGGCATGAAATCAATCAACACTAAGATATCCCAGTAAACATGTCACAATAAACTTTACTGAAAGAAGGTGATAAATAAAAAATTATGACTACACTGTGTTAACTAGAATTTGAGGCAAAACTGGCTTCATTTGTCTACAGATCCTCAGATTTCTTTGCAATAATATTTAAAATTTAATGGTACACTATTTTTTAAAAAAATCTACTGAAGATTTATATTTCTCTTCACAAAAGTTGTAAAACCCCATTATATACCTGAAAAATAATCACTATATATTAGGTGCATTGGCTCACATTTTATCTGTGAATCAAACTGCAACAAAATTAGGCATAAGACTCATCAGTATCAGGATGAAGACCTAAGACATTCTAACATCTTCTTTCTGATCCTATTTCAAGGAGTAAATATTAAATGTCTTTGAGAATAAGGTGACCCCAGGCAAGTAAAGTCAACCACCCAATTTCATGTGTGGAAGCTTTAAATCACAGATTTTTGGATATATTGTTTGAAGTTTAGTATCTTACCAATACGAAGATCTGAAGTAATAGAAGATTTTGTCTTTAAAAACAAAGGCAAAACAAAAAAAAAAAAGAACAAAAAAAAAAGAAAATAAAAAAGAAAAAAAAAGACATTCAAAACTGCAATCTCTGTTTTGAAATCTCATCATCCAGAAATCCAGAAAACACTGCCTGACTAGTAATTAAATATTGATTTGAGTAATATGATTTATTACCTTCAATTTAAAAAGAAAGAGAAAACATTTTCAAGACTGCCAAGTGGTGCTGTAGCTAAAAGATGGTGACATCTGAGAATAATAATGACTAATGAACAATGCATCCTCAGGATATTTCATGTTTAAATAGCACTGCTTTTGAAGAGTTCCTAAACCTTTAAGGTTATCTTATATCACTGAGGATGATCTAGGGCCGTACACATTAGATGCTATAGTCAACAGCATAAATGCACAAATTACATAAGGAATAGTTCTAAGATCATTTTCATATTTTCAGAAGATGTGTTACTTTAGGTTAAAAAAACCCAAACCACAATCTTCAATAGCCTACCAGCCATTTAGGCAGTAGAAAACAAAAAGTATATGTGTGCATGTGTATACACTCAGACACATCCCTATGCACATGCAGAAAATAACTTTACAAACAGTCCACAGAGCAAATAATTCAAAATAACTCTGAGACTTTCTCTTTGTTACTTCATACATTGTATGGAGAAATGTAATAAAACCCTGTAGCTTAGATCTATTTTCTTGCTGTAAATCAATTTGAAATCTTTCACACTGTAATAAAAAAAGTAGATGAAGGATTGCCATAAAGTCCTCATAGGAGATTTAATTCTAAGTAAAAGTCAAACATATAGGTTTATCAAATTAAAAGGAAAATCCTGGACAGTAAGTCAACAGATACCAGGACTCTGGCTTTTCTCCTAAGGATGCTTCCTAGTAGCACAGACTTGGTACATCACCTAAAGTCCAATATAACTGCAAAAGTTTGGTAAGAAAGGTCATTTACTCTCTCCCATCTCTCTAACCCTCTACCATCTAAACTTTTGTAATCAAACTATTTGTGTACAACAAAAATAAGTAGCAGCTAACTCCTAAACCAGCATGGGTAAAACAGCTAGCAACTAAAGCTCAAAGATACTTTAAAATAATACTTTGCTACTCAGCATTTCTAGTTCTGTTCTGCCCTAGTGGAAACTGAACAAGCGATACCTCCCCTCTTCACTTTCTCCAGAGACCACTGAAAACAGTGGGTTACTGGAAACAGAGGCTAAATTATTTCAGTCAACCCAGCAAAACCTGTTTATTTACAACTACAACTTTGCTTAATTTCTACCACAATATGACAGGCAGATTTAACAAGAAATTATTCTAGCTGCTTGATTGAATGTTACATCAGGAAATAAAACTAGCAAGATAAAAGCCTGCTACTCTTAATCTTAGAACCTACTTATTCCACAGTACTTTTTTCATATGAATATATGGAGGAGAGGGTCCTCCTCTGTCACAGTGGAGACAGACATGATGATATTCAAACCTTACTAGATTAAATCAATTTGTCAAAGTCATAAAGTGAAATCAAAAAAATAATTTAACTAGAGAATTGGCTTTGTTGTACATTTAGAGAAGGAAGAATCCACCCTGTGTAGACTTGTAATTTGGGGAAGTAACAAATTCCAACATAACTAAAAGCAAGTTTTTTAAACCTTTAAAATACACCAAATATCAACATTACCTAAAGTTAGTTTCTTGACTATAAATATCTAAAAAGCCTGTTTCTTGGTCTGCTACAAGCATTTTGTTTGTGTAGTTAAGTAAATGTGTGTCATTAGGCAAATGTGTCTTGTGGTGTATTTAGCAGGCTCGTGTTCTTCCTTCCCCACTCTCCGCTCTGATCAACGTCTGCATTCTCACTATTTGTTTCTTGGTGATATAACAGTTATTTTAAAGTACTTGATTTCTAGTTTCCAAAACCAGACAAACTACTTCTTTCCCTATAATTTTTAACAAAATCAATGCTCTGTGTAGAAAGAAAGCCACTCCTGCCCTCCAAATATGAAGGACATCAAAAACTTGCACTGCACATTACCTGAGTACTCTTAATCTACATTGGGAGCTTCCACACATCTGCAAACACCCTACTGATAAAGCAACTCCATTCACCCCTGTGTTTAAAGCTTAAATGATTTTACACTCCTAGCACAAGGAGAAAGCTCACACACAAAAACGAAAAATAAAAAACCCAAGAGAGTTTTGATGCTTTTGTAAAATCTGGCCCTTTGTAATTTAAGATCACAAACAAGTTGCGTGTCAGGAGAAAGATTTCAGCCAGTTTCCTCCGATTTATCTACTAACACACTTGTAACAGAACAGTTATTTCCAGCTTCTGAAACTCATATTTTTTCTCATAGATGCCCACAGAATCCTTGTACACTACTGTCTTAGATAAGATGAACATCTGTAGCAACTGATACTCCTGCCACCTTTCACTTAAGAATCTCAGAGCTTTAAAATTAATAAAGAGTCATTGTTTTATCCCAAATCAGCAATATGAGAAACACTGAAGATGTAAATACCACACATAGCATCCTTATTATGTAGGTTTAAATCACTACATAGGATTTTACCTGCATGACTCATCACTTAGTGGCAGTCGTGTCCTTAAAAAGCACAGAATGCTATACTGAACACTGGTAAGCAAGTTTATGCAATAGATCAAGAAACAACCAGCATACATTTAAACACTATGGACTTTTTGCCTTTATCCACAACAGAACAAAATTGATACTGATCAAAGATTTTTCAAACCATCTATAAATTGTACAGTAAAAAGTAGCATCAACTTCAAATAGAGAAAATTATTCAATTAATTCAAGGAATATAACAAGAATCAAAATGCATCTGTTACATAAGCAGCAAAATGGGTTTCATTTGGGTTTTCCTCAACCAATGTGAAATATTTCTAAATACAAATAGCAAATCCCATCTGGTCAGAAACAGAAAAAAGACTGGGAAAACCTGGAAAAGACTCAAAAAAAGAACTCCTAATACAGAAATATGAATGGAAAAAAACCTGATGATAATATCTTAAGTACCAGAATAAAGACTTTACAAAATAGTAAAACAAATACTTTTCCAATTTTAAAATAAAAATAAAATAGAGGGCTAACATTTAGACAAAGACAGACGCCATCTTTTAACACGCTTAAAGGTAATGACTC
Organism: Psilopsiagon aurifrons; assembly: GCA_025447955.1. NCBI lineage: Eukaryota > Metazoa > Chordata > Aves > Psittaciformes > Psittacidae > Psilopsiagon > Psilopsiagon aurifrons. Next base: position 1,689 of record JAOEHY010030352.1, on the reverse strand, counting down.
ATTCATCATGCATTTAGACAGATTATATTGCATATTGCTTTTTATTGATCCATAATATATTTATAACACGCCACTTTATCATCAGAAGAGTGCTGATATTTTAGTGACTGAAATTTCTGCAAATACAATTCAATTAGAAATGGGCTGCCATAAATTTGGTTTACCTTTAAACTTACTTTTAGTATCATTAATACACTTTCCATGCATCTCATCACAAAGTCAATCACGCATCAGCCTTGCTCTGAAGCTGTGTGAAAAGCTATTCCTTTTTAATCTAGATATGAATGAGAGCTTGGTCATTTGAACTGCAGAAATCAAAGGATGATCACACCACTTTCTTCTTTGATAGCCTCTTTAGAAGATTAGCATGCCTTATGATCTCTTGCTGGGGGAGCTATTCAGGCTTGGAACAGACTACTGAATATATTATGTTAGGTAAAACAATTTAACCAAATCTTACTCACTTCTCAAAATGCTATTAATTGAATGAATCTTGTATTCCACCATACAAATCATTTAATCCAATTCTGAATCTCCCCTAAATCTCCTCTTTATCCCCAAAATGAAGTTTTTCGTTGTCACCTATGTTTTGCACCTATAGACTGTACCAGTCTTGCACCTTAATAACTTCCTTTCCATGCTTTTCCTCCACATTTCCCAAATATTTCTTCACCTATTTTGCCTTCTATGTTTCTACAAATATCTCTGACTCCATTCATCAACTCATTTCTCCTTTCCCACTTGATCCTTAGGGATCAAGATCTCTTAAAATAGACCTCGGAGAAATACATCCTCCTTTCATTATTACCTCTTCTGTTTTGCTTATGAGCTGTTTGTGATAGGCTAGCACAAGTTTTGACATTATTTCAAGTATTCTTTCAAAACCACAGCATTAATATACTTTTAAATGGCATGTATTGGTTCTGTGCAAATGTGCATTAATGAAAACAAGATGTTGCTCTGCACTGAAGTGCAGAACAAAATATAACATTGATGAATCACTTCCATTAGATGCATCAATAATTTAATACTATTGACAACCTATGACTATTTTTACTTCTTCAGTGAATAACATAAGCAGAGAAGTATTTGAATGCATTCTGTTTGCACCTTAAATAGTACAAAGTAACAACATATACCTTCCTTGACTTAGCATGAATTTTAAGTAAATATGCAAACTGTGTTAACACTGCTTTCTTGGTTCAACTGCAGCATAGCACAGAAGTATCAGGTTCCTATGCCATGGGATTAAAAATTAATAAACTGACATATTATGAGGCTATTTGACAACAAAATCCATGTTTCAGTTCAAAGGAGGAAGGTAAAGAGGAAAAGGTCTGGGAGAAGGAAGAAACAAAGAACATTTAAATTATTGCTTCCAAAAAAACCACACAGTTATACTAAGATTTATTTATTTAAGGGACCTGTCAGAGTTAAACACCAAACTCTCTTTAGAGTTTAATGATTATTTAAATAAACCTTAATATTTTAGCACTACGTACAGATCTTTTTTTATTGACAGGTACATATATATCATATATATTGCTGAACATTAAAGTTAATATTTTAAACTTCTGCCATGAGAAAAACACACAAAATATATCTAATGATAGCAGAAGTGTCGTGGTTTAAGCCATAAATCAGCCACGCAGTTTGTTCACTCACTTCCCCCTTTTTCTTCCCTCTGCT
>JAOEHY010030351.1:0-32119 GCA_025447955.1 Psilopsiagon aurifrons | reverse complement strand
GCCACAAGTCAAAAACACAGTGCTGCACCAGCTACTAAGAAGGAGAAAAATGACTGCTACTGCTGAACCCATGACAGATTGCAAGTTTGTAGGGCTCCTGTCTTTTACAGAGGAAAGAGGAGAAATTGGGGTCTAACAAACCAGTCAATTTAGATTACATTTCTGGTAAAAATCTGGAACAAATAATTCAGCTATCTGTAAGACTTAACAATGAAATGAGTAAGAGCTAACATGGACTTAACAAATCAATGTTACCCTCTACAATGGGTAACAGGCCTAGAGAAGAGAAGGTCATGCATGGGCTTTGGCCATCCCAGCTGACACTTGCTTACTTGAAAGATTAATAAGCTCTGGCCCATATTATTATTCTAGTTATATAAAGTGCTGTTTTAAGATGTTTTAGGATTACTGTGGGCTTGGTAAAAATAGATGACCTATACTAAGTATATCCCATTAGTAACTACCCCAATTCTATATTAGTTCTGTCAGATGTTTTTGATTTCTTCTGTAAACTGGTTTATGAAAAATAGTAGCATAAAAATTACTTCTAGTTGCTGCATTTAACGTTCCTTCAGTTGTTCTGGACCTGTTACTAAGTGAATTGTGAAGCCAATTAAATAGCTCTTCTTTTTAAGCAGCTAATAGCTTCTGATGTTCTCTGTGTAATATGGTTTGTTTTATTGCAGGGTTTGGTTATCCGTGTTCTCTTTATTCTTGGTAATTTAACAGCAAAGAATGACCAGCCCCGTGAGCAACTTTTTCAAGAAAAAGGAAGCATTGACACCTTGATATCATTATTCCAAACCTACCATGAACTTGATTTGAATGCACAGAAATGGTACCAAGAAAAAGGAAGGGAAGAAAAAAAACGACCAAAGCATCCTTCAGAAGCAGAAGATGTTCTGATAAAATTGATAAGAGTGCTGGCCAATCTCTCTGTTCATCCCGGTATAGGAGCAGCTCTGGCAGTTGCCCATCATGTTGTAGACTTGCTTGTTACAGTACTAGGTAATAAAATTGATGTTGTTACTTTTGTTCAGTCTATAAGAACAGTTTAGGATTTTTCTACTTGACCTTTTTGGATTACTTTTCACTGTGGATCAACACACAGGTTGATCCACAACTAAATTGGTTCCATTGCTAAATAACAAAGTCAATCTGCTGATATTCATAACCTCTTTGATGTAGAAAGCCTGTTTGAGACAGTGGAGGCATTGCTGCTTTGCTACTGACTTATCAGTTTCTGAGGAAAGATGTTGTAGAAGTGTTCAATTCAGTGATTAGATTTGCAGATATGATCATTAAGGAGGAGTAAACACATTTTACTTTAAATACATCTCTCAGAGTTCATATGTAAGGGAAGTCTGTTCTTACCAGGAGCTACACTGATGTGTTTGTTAATGGGTTTTTTTTTAGGTTTGCAGGTTTTGTGACTGTTCTGGATTAAGTATTCTTTTTGTTCCCTGTACCCATAACTTTCGGCCTCTTCTTATTTTTTCTTCTTTTTCAAATTTCCAACCTTTTGTCTCTTTCAGGCAGAAGAAAATGTCCCTTTCCCCACAATGGAGGCTTAGGACTGCAGTTCCTTTACCACTTACTGATCCCTTTGTAAATCTAATTACAGGCTATGACTGGGCAGCTTTTTCTCCCTGTAGTTTGGCAGTGACAAGATACATCACAAATAACTTAGTGTATTTTAGGATGTGATGAGAGCATTAAATATTATGTAAAGACAGTCAACGTTATTATATGCTAGCTTACAAGTCTTAACCACCAGACATGAGGAGTTAAAGAAGGCAGACTCACAATTTTGTCTGTTCTTTCTTAATCCGTGTAGGAGCTTCCCGCATTGAAACTGTGTTAATCATTGTGTAAGTGCTTTTGAGCCTCAAAGCTTCTCTCTGCCACCCTCCCCTCTTCTTGAGCACTGTATCGGTTTACTGCCAAATGTTCTCTCTGCCTATGAACTTAACCTTCTTTTTATTTCCTTCACTCTTTGTTTCTGAGGCCAGAAGCCTCAGAAAAATTGGTATACATGACTTTCAGACTTGCTGGTGTAGTCTTTACCCTGGTTAACATTCTGTTAGGGACTTTGAGAGAAAGCCTTTCAAAATACTGTTAATTTATTTTTTTTTCTCCAGTTTTTCATGGTATCTGATACTTCTGTATATAATAGTCCTTGGTATTTGTCTGTGACTATCACACAGGCCTATTTCTGCATGTGGGTTCTCCTCAGTTCCATCTTAAAATAGCAAATAGAATTTGTAGAATGTCTTAACTAAGTAGGTTTTAAACCATGTTACCTTAATCACAATGATTCCTGCAGATGAAGAGTTGGAAAGAGCGACTTGTGTTGCCATTTTCAGATCAGCTGTTCCTGTTAGCTTCTGCTATGTTACTGCAAAACAGAATAGTTGTGAGAATGGCCCTGTAAACTATGACTTAGCTTGTTTCTGAGATATAATGTACAGCTAACTTAGACTCATCTCTGTGTATCTGCATATGTGTATGTTTGTGGTTTGGCTTTTTTTTCACTCTCAGAATACAAGTCAGTTGATGAGTGTGAGGAGTTGGTCATCAATGCTACAATAACAATCAACAATTTATCCTACTACAAAGTGAAGAGTTCTGCTGTTCAAGACAAAAAGCTACACATTGCTGAAAGTAAGGACTTTCAAGTTAGTACTTTATGTATCGGTTTTGAAAGTGGAAATATTTTGACACTACAGGAAATAAAGACACTGCTGGTGTTTTGTGGCATCATAGTGCATGAATTTAAACTTCATAGGGCTAAACTCTTCTTATAATGATTTCTCATTCTTTTGAAACATAGTTCTGTGACTTGTCTGAAAATAGCTAAGTTGTTGACAAGCCCCGTTCTTTTCTTCCTGAAAGGAATTTCCCTATTGTTTTCTGTTTAGCAGTTTTTGCTAGGCTTGTTCAAAACCCATATGCCTGAGCCAAAATAATCATGTTGCTTTTTTCTTCTTATTGGAGTGCAGTAAAAGTGTCAGGTTTTTTTTTCTTCTTAGTATCTTCTAGACCTGCAAAATCCAATTTATGTCTATTTCTGGCTTATAAATCCATTGGCAGTATAGGAGTTGTGTGATTCTCTCCCCTCTGACAGTGGTAGACAATAGTCATATTTTAGTGATGTGTAGGAACTGCATCTGAGTTGTGGGACTTGTGTTACTGTTATACAGAAGGTAGAGTCTATGTCTTGCATATCTTTCTCTCTAAATAGACAAAACATGGGGGAGAGATGGAGCCTTGAAATTCACACAACAGGTAGAATGAAGAGTAGAAAAAAATATGCTGTAAACCCAGCGCCCTGCCTGGTAGACATCAGATTCTCTTTAGGTAACAGTCTGCTGTTCTGTCGTGAGTCATTGTATCACCCCTGAGCCACTTGTCTCTTATTGCTAGTTGGAGAAATGTGGAAACAAGTGACTTCTCTGCCTGTCCCATTTGCTCTCCCTCTCCTGCTTTTATTGTTAACTCTGGAAGCAGCCCCATCACTTTTTCTCTGCCTGAACTGAGGAGAGAGAGAGCCTGTTGATGGAAAACCAGCAGGCTTCCTCCTCTAGAAGGCATTTTGAGAATACTTGCTGTTTGGTAAAAATGGTGGATCCCAAAGAGAAAAAAAGAATAATTTCAGATGTCTCTTTAAGACAAGTTCAGGGCATGTTCAGTATTGCAACATTCAAAGACGGAAATAACTGGGGCGAAGCCAACACCTTTTTGCTGGGATTTTTCTTTCTCTCAGTTTTCTGTGGTAGAAGAGTTAAAGGTTGACTGATTTGAGGCCCTTACACTATAAACTGGTTTCAGTGGTTCACTTCATGCTCATAGGAGACTGATAAATGTAACTCCTCTGACATTGCTCCTTTGCTGTGCATCGAAAACCTACATGATAGTAGCTTTTCCTAGAAAGTACTGAAGGTCTTATTCTGTCTGTTGAAGTTACACACTAGTCATATGTGTAACTGCTGAGCAGAGAAGCAGCAAGCAACTAAATGCTTCAGACCAGGGGCAATATTAAGTAATATTTGGAGAAAATGTGTTTGCTTGTTACAGGAGCACTGAGCTAAAGTTGGAGAATAATTTGAGTTTTAGGAGGCATCCCACCATAAGACCATCTGTTCAGGATCTAAATCAATTCTCTTATATATTACAACATTTTTTTTCTTCTTTGTCTTCCTGGATTTTCACATAAGCCCACTCAAAACTGTGTAGCAAAACTGGCTCCCGTTATTACCACTGTGTGTAGGCTGTCTTCATAACTCCTCATTTGTTCCTTTGCGTTTAGCCCCATATTGGAGTTCCTTGTCTCATCTTCAAAGCCCTACGCAATTTAGCTCTTGTTCTACCATCAGCTCACCCCCTTCACTGCAACCAGGCGATACATAACTGTTCCCATTTATTGCATTTATTGCTGTCACTTTGTGTTTTGATACTTATTGATAAAAAGCCAAGCACATGTTTGTGATATACAACTAATTGTTTTTTTTTTTCATTTCTCTGCAAACCAATAGTGCTTTTAAAGCTGTTAATGAGCAACAGTATGGATGGAGTTGTGGAGGCTGTCAGAGCATTTGGCAATCTTTCCCAGTATCATGAGATCTGTGACTTCATCATACAGAAAAAGAGTGAGTTACTTTTGCATTTGTAAGAGTCTTGTTTTAAAATGTCCATAGCCCTAAAAAGGGAAGATTGTTAAAATCCTGTCTTAGTTCAAGGGTAGAAGCAATCTTCTCTGATGTTTTGCAAATTAGGCAACTGTTAGAATCCAATCGCAATCATTATAAACACCATTTTATTTCAGTTTCATTAAAATGGAAATAGTGGAGTAGGAAAAATAAGTCATGGTGCCCTTTCTCCTTCAGTTTTTCAAATCCTACGGGTTAGTAGTGGTATGATATAAATGAAAATCTAACTAAATTCTCAATTAGGCTCATAGTCACAGTTCAACAGCTTGTTAGCACTTTGTAACTTGCATTTAAGATGTTTGACTGTCACAACAAAGAGATCTCCTGTTTGCCTCTGGGTGAAGTAGGATACAAGTCTTCTCAAGTCTCTTTGCTTTTGAGTATCTGAAGAGCTTTGGGAAAAATGGCAGCTGCTTGCTATCCACAGAGGGTGTGTCATAAGTTTAATTAAACACCAGTTCACTGTAAATTTTTTTGTATCTACCTACCTGTCAGCGCTGAAATTGAGGTGATATGCAACAATACGCAACTCCTTCTTTGAAGGGTGGACATATTACTGGCTTTGGAGGAGAAGGTATCTGCAAAGAGTGAATTGACAATAGCTGGTTGCTGATGAGCTGTCTCAGGCAAAGAACTAAGTTTTACAACTAGGACTGTAGTATCAATGTGCCAAACTAAGGAAGAGCTGAGGGGCTGCCTCTCCATTAGGCAAGACTGATTCCCTTGCTGGGGTTGCCTTCCACTGCCTACTGAGTTCAGTGTCAGCAAGTGCTGCAAGATGCTGCATGTCCAGCGTCTGATTCTTACCTGTCTCATACAGGAGCTCCAGGCTGCAGCACTTCCAGCTGGGCTTGGTGCAGTGTAGGGCAACCCAGCCACTCGCAGGGGTGAGAAGAAATGTGCCTCTGGGAGTACCAAATGCCAAATCCCAGCAGTTTCTGCTGACTGCAGTTGAAAGGAGGGTCATACTTATAAGAAATAAGCAGTAATTAATTTTGTCAATTTAACCTCTTCTGATTGGGTTTTCACATTGTGTCAGTGTATTTTTATAACTGTGACTCTGTATGTGTTTAAGAAAACTGGTGTTCAGCATGATGAAATAATCATGGCTGTTACAATGAGTCGTGTGTCTACTCTACAAATGTCACAGTAGTATGCTACAAGGTTACATTTTTGGGTAGGGCACCCTGCATTTGACTGCTTTCTGAGTATGCATGTTTTGTAAGGATGTTGTAATGCCAGTTGTAACATAAGTCCGTCTTTCCAGTAATACTGTCTCCTCCTTTACAATCCAGTACACAAGTTCACGATTGCTTTGCTTGATGCCAAAAAACAAGATGTCTGTTTTTCTGCCTGTGGAGTTCTGCTCAATCTCACAGTAGATAAGAACAAACAAGCATTTCTGATGGAGGAAGGAGGAATTGGAAAGTAAGTTCCTGATTATGTTTTTGAAAAAGGCAATTTTGAGTAGTTTGGCCGAAGAGTTTCAATCAGATTCTTTTTTTTACTGGGCAGATAACTTCTAATAAGGATATATACTAAATAGAACATCAGCACCTAATACTCTTCAGGAGCCTTTCATCTTTTTTCCTATGTTTTTTTGCAAAAGTATTAGAATGGTTTAGCCTACTGCAGAGCCAAACCCCATAGAATAATCTCCCAATGATCCTCCTAATTGATACAGCAGAGGAGAGTACCATACAACAAAGCAACTAAGGTATGGCTCGTGCTTGGCTTATCTGGATCCTATGTGGGCTACAGTTAATAGGCACCATTAATGTGTATCTGTTGTAAGTGTGAAGATTACTTCAGGAACTAGGTGTCCCTTGCAATTTTTGTAACTACTTAGTATTATATTACTTAGTATTTTTTAACTACTTAGTACTTAGCAGGAAAACTACCTGATGTAGCCATGCTCAGCAGAGTAACTCAAGTTTAAGGCACTTGTATTATAAGAGGCAATAGATCTTGAAAAACCACTGTGGCTGCAACACTTGTGACCTTGATGTTCAGACAATAGCGGATCCAGCTTAATTGGAGCAACGTGAAAGATCATGTTGCTGTGCTTGTAAAGCAGTTGATACAACTGACATTTATGCAACCATACACCTAACTTTGAAATGCTTTCTTGTTCATACATCATATGATTACTTCTTAATACAGTGTAAACTATGCATAGTATGCTCATCCTTCCTTCCCATGTTCTAGTTACCTGACTAAATATAAAGCTGAAAAAGAAAAATAAAAATATTAGAGGCAAATTGAATAATAAATGTGAGAAATGTAAATTCTGTAGAATATAGAACTTTCTGTACTTTGTCTGAAGTGTATAGAAAGGATAGGGGGTGAAAGTGAAGAAGGAAGGGGGAAAATTATGAAATAATTTTCATTATGAAATAAATCTGGAGAATTTGGAAGTGATTGCTAAGGAGGTTACCCTGATTATGCCAAACTGGCTCCGTGGATTTTTGAAAATGAGGTTATTGTACTAATATGTGGTGGCCCTAATAAAACATGGAATTAGTCTCATCAGAGAGTTAAACTTAAAAAAAAAAACAGGGCAAATTCATTTGGCTTTTCATTGTATGCCTCCCAGTCTTCCACAGTGACTGCCTTCAGAGAGCAAAGAGCAAAGCTCTTTTCGTTGCTTTTCAGTTACTGCTATTTTCAGCCATACCTGAATGTAAAAGTTATCCCATGTTCCCTTTACTAATCACCAGATTATAGATCTCACAGCGAAGTAGAAAGAGAAGGTCATAGGGTTGGGGAAAAGAGCAGCAGTGAAGGGTTACTGTGATGAGAGGTCACTAGGGACAGCAAGTGAAAAACAGCATTTACTTCTGCTGCCCTGGGACTTGAGAACGCTGCTGTTTGGTAATGGGAATTCTGGATAGCTGGTGCAGGCAGAAAAGTTACAGCTTAATTTCAGAGACTCACTTGTGATCTAGCATGCATTTGGTACTTGCAAGTAAATGAGACTGGGAAAAAGGTCAAGAACCTAATGGTCCTTAATAAAACTGGCATTCCCAGTGGATGGGAGGAGCACAGGTTGAGGAAATACAATAAAGGGTGAGATCTGCAGAACAGTCAGGCTTCACTGAATGTTAAAAGTAATTCTGTGAGTCATGGAAGTAGTAAATTCCTTTGGATTTGTCTTCTGGTCTGATCCTCTGATGTATTATAAGCTGGATATTCTGACCAAAGCTTTTTCTACATTCATACCATCTGTTGCAGATGAATTCTTGGCGCCTGATGAGGTTTGGCTCCCATTGCAGTCTCTGTTCTACTGGTAGCCATGGATTTGGGACAGTTAGAGATAGTCATGAAATCTGATAGAATTTTAGTGTCTTTGAAATGGTTACGTTTGTGATGTGTGTGATTGAAATTGGTCAGTTGGGTTAAAAAGTTCCAGGGAATAGACAGATGCAGGCAGGCAAACGCACATATGTATAGACAAAAGGCATGTTCACATCCCCAGAAAACTAGACTAAATGGAAAGGAGAACTTACTCAGGGAGAAAGTAGGATCTTAAGTTTATTAATAGAGAATTTTCCTGCAAACATTCATGGAGTCTGCATACATTTCTAGACTACCAGATTTTGAAGGGCTTAGAAGAAAACTACGTGGAGCAAAACACTGGTTTTTTTTTTTATATCAACAGGTTAGTTGACTGTTTACAAGACTTTGGGCCATCAGACTGGCAGCTGGCTTGTTTGATATGCAAAACCCTGTGGAACTACAGTGAAAACAATCCAAGTGTGGCCTCATGCTTTGGAGAAGATACTGAGACGTTGCTGGTGCTGCTCACATCACTCTTAGGTGAGATTCATAATCTTGATCTCTTCTCCTTAATGAAGGAAATAAATAAAGCAAAATCAAGGCAGTATTCATTTGGGTGGGAAGTCTGTCATGCAGCTTTAAGTGGCTGACTGGTGTGAACTATCTAGCAGTACACTGGTTCATTCAGCCCATTCCCCCAGATCTTACAGATTGCCAAGGTGGAACTGGCTGTTGTCACTCCCCACTTTAGTTTGTCTAGTTAGCATGCCGCTAATGCTTGTCACCAGCTGCCTTTTTGCCTGCATGAGCCAACTATCCCATAGACCTTCAGTGCAAAACGTACTTTTCACTGGATGTGGGCTCTTCTGGCCTCAAAAGCACTGAGGTATTGACAGAAGCAGGGGCTCAGCTGTGATGCACCTGGTTACTGCACAGCATGCACAGGGAATGTGGCTTTTCCCCTCAGCCTAAGGGCTGAGTGGTACAACCGGCTGAGCTTGCTGCTCAGCCTCTCGGCCGCCCTCCTTTTCCCATCATGATCTCCTTGTGGGCAAAGACATCATCTTGAGAATTTCTTGTGTGCTCCCTAAAGCAAGGGAGGCTGTGCCTCTTCACAGACACAGGCTGAAAGGTGCTGACAAGTGAATGTTAAGACCCTGATTTGCTTACCCCCTTGGATCTTTTCATCTGCACATTTGTGTTTGCTTCATATTTTACAGAGTTTAATTGCTATGTAATAGTTCTATATAGTCACTGTACACAATTTCCCTCCTTTATGAGCACTGCTTTGGATATTTTATTTTGGGTAGGTCAGTTGCAATTATCTTTTAGAACAAGATTTTTAAAATGTAAATGAAAGTGAAGCAAACCTTAACTAATTTTGATTTTATTTTAATTGGAAATTTAATGAAGATATATGTATGCTTGCTGTGGAGAAGGCTGTGTGTTAGTCAGATCCAGACAGAAAGTGAAATCCCAGTGGTCTGGTTTGCTTCTGGACAATCAGAAAAATGGGTGGATTTGTGAGGCCAGAATTACTGTTACTCTTATTGTAATCTTTCCGTGCATTACATTCCTTGCTTTGATAGAGCATATCTTAATGAGAGCAGTAATTCCATCTATTTATCTGAAAATCCTGTATTTCAAGATCATTAGTGCACTTTTTAACATTCTGAAACCAAACTGCACACTTTACAGCCACAGTCTCGCTTGAATTTTCTGGCATGCAGCAAGAAATACATGTCTTTGTCCAGGAAAGTTCTTACTTATTTTTGTCTCTGCATTTAACACTGCTTATTCCAGCAGTTAATTTGATTGCAGAATCCAGGCTGGGTAGTAATTGGAATTCTCATTAACTGGTACAGCTTTAGTGAACTGGAAGTTCACGTACAATCGCAGTTGCAATTGTAATGCAACTGTAATGACAATTAATTAGAAGTAGGTCACAATTAAATGAGAAGGCAAGTCTGTCTTCACACTGCTCAGAAGAATAGCTGTAGAAAAAGTGCGTCTTATTGGATCTGGTTCTTCTATGTGTTAAGAGCCAACAAATTTTAGTAATAGCAGCTGGTTAATATTGTCCTACATCTTCCTCCTCCCATTGTATCCAGTAACAGCCTTGAACTATCTTTGCTCTGATTCTATCATTCAGGAAGCAGGAGGCAACTGCTGACAGTCAGTGGACTGTACTTAAGCATCAGCACGCCCTCAGGAAACAGAAAAAGTGGAGCATGGCACAGCAGACACCTCACTTCACCTGCTGTGCTTGGCCTCGTCCCCTTTGTTTTTCTTTCCCCTACCTGGCAGAAGATGACAAAATATATGAGGGAGCCAAAACGGAGTGGAAATAGCTTCAAAATATGTTGGGCCCAATAAAGTTTGGACAAAAGGCACCTTTTGTTTTTCCCTGTCTGGTCCCAGCAGCTGAGATGCAGTGGCACAACTTTCCAGTGGCACTATCATTTGCCTTCTTTCAGCTGCCCTTGAGTTTCACAGCTGCAGGCTGGTGTTTCCAGGCTGCTGGCAGCAGCTTTACTTTACCCCTGTCCCTCAGGAGCAGCAGTGGAAATGAGTCTCTGTCTTGAGAACATTATTCTCTTTGATTGTTCAGTGAAATCTCCTTTCTACCTTTCTTTTTTCCAGACCTTTCTTCTGTTCACCTTTACTTGCACTATCAATTAGAGGGGGTTATTTTGGAATCTCAGTACACATGAACTCTTACATGGCAGGATACCAGCTTCCAGGGCTTCCTTCTGTCTTGTCGGAGTTATAGGGATGGGTAGCCCTTGCAGGCAGTCTGCACTCTAGCTTTGAGCTTCCCTCATAGCGTGCAGACCCCGTGTGCTTGCCTTGCTCCTGGGCTCGCAGCCAGTTCATACGCTGTTTGGCCAGTACCCAATTTTGCTAGTTTTGAGGAGGGTCATGGGAAAATTAAATTATCTGAGGATGCACAGCTTAGATGTCGGGCACTGAGCCTCTCCGATCCCATCTTACTCTCATTCTGCTTCGAGAGAAAGATACACTGTTTTGGTTCCACACTTTAGCTTTTGAACTGGTTCTGACCCTTGTTCTGGTAGACTAGAATTCCTGACCTCGGTGATTCCATAAACATTCAATCAACTTCCAAGTGGCACAGCTGTATAATAGAGAGTTATGTCTTTTGCTCCATGTTAGAAGATAGTTACTTCGGCTAGAACAATCATTTCAAGTGTAGGCAAAGCAATTCTCCCTGAAAACAAAACCCGTAATCCTTTATCTTCCTCTTCTTCCTCTCACTTTGCTGCTGAGATTAATTTTAGGTGTGTTGGGCTGCTGTGCCATTAAATGGGACTAGAGGTAATGGAGCACAAGTTCAATAAGAAAAATTCCAATTAAATGTTAGTAAAAGAAGTTTCTACCATGGCAGGGGCCAAGCACTGTTACAGCTGCCCAGAAAGGCTGTGGAATCTTCATCCTCAGAGGTACTCAGTACTCAACAGTACGTGGACTAGAGCAACCTGATCTATGGTGGCTCTTCCCAGAGGATAATTTGGGTTGGACAGGACCTATATCAAATATAGATCTGATATCTGAGGCTGGATTTTATCTCTGATTACAGGGTTTCTTCCTGCATTTCATCCCATGCCAGGTGAAATGGATGCAGAATAATGAGTGATGACCTCCTGTCATTCCTAACATGGCTTGTCTTAAGAGTATCCTACTACTTTAATTATGAAGTTCATGAGGAAGAGAGGGCATCAATGATACAATAACTGGTGTAGTTCAAGTTTTTTAAGTATAAGAGTAAATACAATTTGAAAGTCTTGAAAATCTTAATAAACCAGATTAGTAGAGCAATTTGTGACAAGAAAAACATAGTTGTAGTCAGATTAAGTGATTGCTTACGTTAGCAAAATTGCTGTGGGTGATGTTAAAACCCTGGTAGTTTTCAGGCTGACAGCCACAGTAAATGCTTGATCCTGGGGATACAGTTTAGCTACACATAGGAGGTATGAGAATAAAAAGAACTTGTAGTCTGCTTTTTACCATTTTACTGACCTTAACATCCTTTATTTTCAGTTAAATCAAGACCCTCAAACAGTGATGCTTAGTTTGTCTTCAACATAGAGTTGTCTTGAGTCCACCAACATACACAAATGCTACGTGCTGTGGCCACAAAGTACATAGTTGGGTATATTTTTACTCAGAACTGCTGATGATATTTTCTTTGATTACAGATGCAGAACTAGCGCTGGATTGCAGCCTCAACAGAGATGTAAGGGACTACCACAAACTGTACTGGGAAAGAGAGTTCAAGCCTGTGGCAGAAAAACTTCTTGATAGAATTCAAAACCATCAGTCCTTTCAGCTGTGACTGGCTATTACTCCATTTTATTCAGTCATATGTTTTTTGGTGCTATAGATTGACCAGCTTTTTATTTCTAATATACCTGTATTTTGCCATTGGTAAGTGTGTTGGACAGTGTGGCAATTTAATTTTTAAGAAGTCAGTGAAGCCTGGCATTTATATACTGGATCCTACCTGTTGAGAAACTTGCATCCAATTTTTGCATGTGTAATTACTTTTTACAAGGTATTTAAGCTGATGAAGCAGCTGTTCAGTGTGATCTGTCTACTAATTGCATAGTTTCTTGGCTGGGAAAATGAAACAAAACTATTTGCTGAACATTTCATTTTTGAAAGGTAAATTACCACTGAGTGGTACCAGTGGGCCTCTGTGGTACAAAAAATGCTGTGCACTGTGAAAGTGTGTTACATGATTGGAATTGTATCTTGCCTACAGGCTTTGACACACTTTTACTTTCTATGAAATTCTCCAGCAAGAGTAACCCAAATGCTATTGGGGTATTCTGCTCTTAAATCCTGAGCTTCACTCTCCAGATCAAGTGCTGTCCATGGCCAGGGGGAAAGCTACTTCCCTTTTCTTTGCAAAATCCCTCTTTCTCTACCTGATATTGTGTGGCTCAGGTATCTTAGCTCCTGCCTTGGTGCTTGTGGTATGTAGGTCCAGCTGTGGTGGAGAGAGGCTTTTCTGAATTGGGACTTCAAGTCTTAAGGCAAAACACCCCTATCCCTGATGTAAGAGGAGATTTTAGGTAGTCTGGTGTGGTGTTCTTTCAGCTGTTTCCACATTCCCAGGAGCCGCCTGTGTGCCTGTACTGCTCAGACTGTCTTGGCCAGCCGTCTCCCCTGGGTTCAGGTTTCCATCCACAGGGCATGAAAAGGCTTTGCATCCTTCACGTTCCTTCTGACTGATGCTGTTTTATTGCTCAGTTTTCATCCTTTCAGAGTGTAGAAGTCCCTGCTTGTTGCTTGTGTAATTGTGTTGCTCAGCACGTGTGACACTGGCCTCAAGCATTAACAGCCCGACTGGCTACAGAAAGCTTCACACACCTGACCCTTTGCCTCTTTTCTGACCTCAAATCACTAAGAATAAAGCACTGTGCAGGGGCTGCTGGGCCCCTGGCTCTGATCCTGAGGGCAGCAGCCTTGTGTTGTGCTGTGTGCATCAGGGCAAGTCTTCCCCTGGCAATCCTCTCAGAGAGGATGGGGGAATTGGTTCGAGGCAGCGATTTGGAACAACCTTAGTGGCACCGCTGTACCTTTGACATTACCTGGACCTCTGCTTCCAGGTGAGGAGAGGAAGCGAGGAGGCTGAGAAGCAGAGCTGTAGTAGAAGGGCAGGGAAACTTTCTTCCTAGTTTAGGTCCCTGCTTCTGCATTCTCAGGGACTTCTTTGCTGTTGATGGGACAAGGGAGGAGAGATTTCATGGTCCTGGTTTTGGGAGTGGTGCAGAGGCTCTGCAAGAGCTGCTTGGTAGTCATCAGGGCTTATAGCCTGCAGGGGAGGGCAGCTCCCACCAGTGGCCAAAGCAGTGCTGTGGCTTCTCCCCCCTGCCCTGGTGTCACACACAGCTGCTCTCTGCAGTGATCACCACTCATGAAGCATCTGGCAACTCAACCCTTTCTTGTTTAAAGACTAACCCCACTGACTTCGGTTGTCACTGTACTTAACAGCTTTGGCTTGGTCTCTTCTGCTTAGCACCACAAATGCCTCAGCATGGAAAATGCTCAACCACCTTCAGGCCCTTTCTCCAAAGTAAGTAGCATGGTGTGTACTTAGGGTTGGCTGCAGCTTGTGATTACTGCTGTGGTTGAAAATGTGACCGTATGAAGGCACTGGCACACACACACTGCAGTGTTTGCTGTGTGAGAGGGCAAAGTGTGTCTGCAGGTACCTGCATTTGCCTGGATAGCACAGGACAGAAACAGCCAGTTCAGGCTTCTCAGAAACTTTCCTGTCTACCTTTGTCCACCCCCAAAAAGAAACCGGAGAGTCAGGTGTTTCAGAAACTCCATTTACAGACTGGAGAGACGCTTCTGTGTCCTTAGGCAGAGCGTAGCTTTATGCTGTGGCCTTACACAGGGAAGTTTTGCTCTGGCTGTTGAACATTAAGAATCCTGTATTTTTAGTTAAGAGGAAACAGCAGATGCTTCCTGTTAGTCACATTTTTGACAGTTTATTAATCTCTCTCCCCTAGATCTTTTTAGATATTTTAGCTTCTTGGACTGTAAACTTAAAACTGTTCTCAGAATGTTCTGTATTCAGAGCAACCAGTCTGAGCTAACTGAGAACCAGGCCAAGAGACAGGAATCTTAATTTCATTCTGCTGGTGGACTTAGGAAAATCTGTTTCTTTCCTGCCCTATGGATAAGGCTCCTTCCTGTAAGCAGGTGGGGTTTCTACACTTACAGGGTAAGCCCCATCACAGCCAGCGGTAGGAGCATGTCCAAAAGGCTTTGTCACTCACTTGTGGCAAATCCTCCTCCTGCTGCCTGTTACCTCTTGCCATGAAATCCTCGGTCTAGCTGCACAGACCTGGTTGTCCTTCCGGTGGCAGATGTCCTTCTGGCACCAGGCTATGGAAATCAGCAGCCAAAGATGGAGCTAAGTTCACTACAAGAGGATTTTAAAATCAGTTTAATTCTTACAATAATATTTAGAGCTGGTTATTGAAAACAGGTGGCTGTATAAATATACAGATGTAATCTCTGACCATTACCTGGGAGAAAAGAGAAAACTCAGTGTGACAGAGTATTCCTCAACACAGGGTGGAGGGCTATGGGAAACATGGAAACACTAGACTATACATTTAGATCTTCACTGAAAACTATGGGGTTTTTTAAACTGTGTTTTCTCCTATCATTTTAGACTCAATTGAAAAAAATCTCCTTTTGTCATTTTAAGTATGATTGCTCAGTTACCAACAGTTTACAGTGGTCTCTGAACCATTTCTAAGTATACCAGCAAGAACAGAAGCACAAAGTTCAACCACACAGGAACACCAAGAGAAAAAGTTGTTACCTTTATTTAAAAAATACCAGTAATACTGACAAATTTAAAAAGCAATTCACACTCATACAAAAGTATTCATGTGTTCTCCAAACCCACGGTGTATTAAACGTCAGCACTGTAATCATGTTTTGATTTGCTAAAAATAGATGGGTTTAGCCTAGTTATTTAAGCAACTGCAAAAATCAGTAAGACCAGCGTTGGGTACGTAATACAGTAGGACTGTTTGGCAGCCTAGAACACATTCCCACACCTGTCCTAGCTCCTCCTTGGTTCATCCTTGACAAACAGGATTGAGGAGCCACTCGACACTGCACAGTTCTGTCTCGAGAGCTCTGAGGACACAAGTCCCCTGCTTCCCGCAGGAAGCCCATTGCACTTTGGAGCTCACCACACTCTGCTGGGCAGCTGTCCCTTAGCATTTTAAGGCTAAACTATTTGAGAAAACTGACTGCTATCTTTCAAATGATCAGTGTGGACAGAAGAGGTTTCGTTCTGATTAAAGAAGAAATCTAAATAACAAGGCTTTTCGAAACCACACACGACGAAGGCTCAGACAGTAGCAGTGCTCACTTTCACTTGTAGCTTAACTGGAACAGCCCGGGGCTGTTCACTTCACCAGCACAAATAGCAGCATCAAGATTTTTCTAAAATTATTCTCATAGGGAAAGCAAATGTCATCAAGTCCCACTTTGTTCACGCTCCAACTCCCATAGGATTTGCCTTAACACAAGATCTATGCATCTATCGTTTGCTATATTGCCACAAGTTCACAGGGAGTCCCGTGCTGTCTAAAGCCAAAATACCAGGAGCAGGCAGCACTGCCACACACCCCTGTTTTTTCAACTGCCAAGCGTTCACTGCCAAGCAGCAGCAGTGATATTCCAAACACGGAAATAGCTGAAACTAAAGGAGTTATGGCACAATGGGCATCGTAACTTAGAGCTACCATTGGTCCTGAGGCTTCGTATCTTCCTCCGCCATGCTGCAGCTGCAGAACATTCCAACATCGACAGGCAGCCGGAGATATCAGGTCATATAGCGAGTAATAGCTCTCAGAGCATAAAGTAGTTCAGCTTGCATCCGAGCTTCTACCAGAAGCAAATTTACATGGACCTTTGGGAAAGAAAACATGTTGCACTTTAATGGTGTGCTCTCAGTGAAAGGACGGCTTTGGGGCTGTGGGTTTCCTATTAGCAGCAGCAGTGGGGCAGCACTTTGTGTTTTGGTTACTCAGATAATTAGTTCTATCTAAAAAGAAAAGTAAAGCTTGCTGAGGGAGCAAAGACTGAGCAAACATGTCTGCATCAGGTCACAGGGAACCTTAAGTGGGGAGAGTTACAGGAAGAGGCAGTCCCCTTTAACAGACCAACTGGTTTAGCTGAAAAAAACAGAGCAGCTTTCAAACACACAAGCCCTTCTGCAGCAGCAGATTGTGCCCAGCTTGGAAATAATTGTTCAAATTTAGCTTTAAAGTTAATCAATTAAAGGCAAAAGGGTAGTTGGTACCTGTGGAGCAGAGGGGGTGGTTAGCAAAGGAGGAGGTGATAAGGTCCTTTGCCCCTGTGAGACAGAGAGAAACACACAGGTAATTATCATCCAAACAGGATGGAGTGGTGAGCTGAGGTGAAGCACAACATAACATGCCATAAAATTATTGTCTTTATTGAGACAGTAGCTGCTGGACGTAAGAACTGAAGTTCCCCAGCTCATCTCCTCCATGTCTTCACTGGATTTCTTTGAGGATGAGATCAGAAACCATGTGGGGAAGAAGGTGAATACTCTTCTCACTGACAGCAGGTCAGCTGTGAGTTTGTTGTTGCATGGAAGGCAGCACATGCAGCCATTCCATGAGGATGGATGGTGATGGCATTCAGTGCATGTATGATCCCTGGATTTTGATGGCTTTGGAGATGCAAACTTTGGGGCTTTAAAAAAAGGATTTGTGTGCTTGAAAAGCTTTCAGTCTAACCAAAACAAACATACAGTATTTCACTTGAACAACCTTAAATCAAAGTGGTTATAGTACTCTATTATACCTGGGTACCTCTAAACTATTTTCACAAGGAGTTTAGCAAGAAATAGAGCCTCCGATGATATGAGCACTGATTAAGGCACATTTATGTCTCAGCACTGTATCAGCATTCATTTTTAAATGGGGCTTTTCTTCCAACGAAGAACTGGAGGATATGAACCTGATGGAGCAGATGTCCAAGAGTTAATAGTACAGCATATTTCTGGGAGGTGCGATTCAGACTGTAGCCCAGAAGCAGGACTTTAGGCTTTAACACGAAGTAACAGCTTTGGGCCATTCAGACTAAAAACAGCCACTGGACTGCAAAGACCCTGGGCCAGGATGGTGGCTGCTCTGGGCCCGAGGGCCTCACATCACCTTGCAGCCTCGCTGGGGCACAGGAACTGCCAGCCAACAGCCGAGGGGAACACTGTGCCACTTACGTGTTTATGCTCCCATACAGTTCAGAGCTTGTGCAGTCTGTGTCAGCTGTTCGCTAGCAAACATGCAGTAGGAAATAAATTATTTTGGCCTAGGAAGTACTATAGCTCCTAAAGAATTTACTGCATGTGAGCAGAATCCCATTAACACCAGCTAAAAGCCTCAATGCTTCTTGGGTGGCTGTGGCTGTTAAGCGTGGCAAGTTGGACCTAGGGCCTGTATGCAAACCATACCTTCTCAGAGTGTTCAAACTGCCTCCAGAAGCTATCATACATTCTTTTTGTGGTCTTTTCAGGAGTGCAAACCACAGTCTTGATATAAACTTTAAAGCTGCGGTCCAACAACTGATTAATTTCACCGTAGTCATAATCATCATATCTGTTCAGAAAGAAAGAAAACCACTTTCATTTTCGAGAACAAGTTATTTCACTTGCAGTGGTTTTAAGTTCCTATGGCAAAATAAATTACTGTGTAATTTGTACCTCTGTCCCCCCTCATAGATGAAAGTATGTTTAAAAAACATGCAAGTTTGGTATAAATAGCTTTGCTTCAATCTGGTAAAGAACAAAAGGCCAGTACTAGCAAGTCTGATGTGGTTGCTTGGAATAAAAGCAGTAAAACTGACCTTATTCCAAACATGCAGTGAATATAGTTCCAAATAGCTCGTCGTAGCATTGAGGTATCCACGTCTTTGTGCATGGCCATGGTGTTGTAAGTCAGATTATAAGCGATGTGAAACTTCTCATCAAGTAGTTGTCCCACATCTGGGTAAAGACGATTAACCAAGGAATAGCCGTGGTCTTCCCAGGAATAATCCTTAGAATAAGTAAAAATGGAGAATGGAGCATTTCAAAAATTAACTTGTGCACACCTGATGTTTTACTGCAATACATCTTGGGGCAGGTGATCTATGGGGGGTGTTCATTTGCTTGCTTTGAGCCTTTGCATCCATGGGGGCACTGAGTCACAGCCTAGCAATGTCCAGGTTTGGCATCTGGCACAACAAACAGATAACGCCCTAAGCCTCCTGAGAACAGCCCCCGGCCTCGTTACCTGAACACGAAAGGTGGGTACGTGCATCCCGTGTCTGGAGAAGTCTTTGTAACCATAGCTAGTGTCCTCAAAGTGGCGAGACACATCTCTTGCAGGTGCTGATTCTTCATCTTCTACAAATTCAAACAGAATTTCACACAATTTCAGTAAGAACAGACTGGACATGTACTAGCATAACTCATGCAGAAGAATGGGGGTCTCTGCTTTTTAACTAAACTCAGTTTCCCTGAACTACCTGTATTAAAAGCTTTTGTTACAGTTCAGTGTCACTGCAGCTATGTTTTTTAGAGGCAACTCCATGAAAAACACTGATTCTGTCTTACAAACACCTCTTTCCCCTTCTTTTGTCTGCCATTCTTCATCCTGTCCCCTCTGTCTGTGGGATGCTTTGCTCTTAGTTCAAGAGGTCTGTGAAAATGCCAAGGGAAAATCTGTTTTACTAAGCTCTTGTTCCAAAACAGAGACCTCTAAGACTTCCACACCAAGTTTGTTTTAGAGGGAACTGTTAAAGAGTGGACAACAACCCTAAACTTGTACGAGATTAAGTACTGTCTCACAGTTGTCCAGAAAGCAACGTTTCACATGCTCTAATAGCTGCTTGTTTTAAGGGCTTCTTTTTACAGTGTCTTGTGATATGTTTAAATCTCTTGCAATCTCTCTCTTGAGAGAGATTCTATTTCTGAATAGAAAATAGAATCTCTTGAATAGAAATCTGAATATAAATTAGAATCTCTTGAAAGAGATTCTATTTCTGTTGGAAATTTCTATTGAACGTAATATTGGCCAGGGGGTGTTACGGTGTTTTTGAGAGAAGCCACAAATCTTGGCACTACTTTGCTATGAGGCATTATTGAAAGAAAACAAGGCACCCCCAACCTTCATCCCTTCAAAGAAACAGTGGTGGTTTTGACACATCTAACAACATTTTTCTCCCCCTTTTGTCTTAGTAAGTGTTTCTTCAAGTGATTTGGGAAAGCCTGAGTACATGCACACAACTACAGCTGTTCTACCTGAAGAACAGACGAACATGCTCTCTCTCTTCTCCCTCTCAAAACGCGTAGCCATTTCTTCCTGGCTGGCTTCCTCTTCATCTCTACACTCCTGTAGCTGCTTCATTTTCTCCATTAGAGCTTCAACTTCACAGACAGAATCCGTAGACTTGAAAAGGAGTGAGAAGCATTTTACTTCCATGTCACAAGAACTGTGACAGAAATCATCAAGACAGACAATTAAAACACAACTTACATCCTTCATTACATCTTCAAGTACTGAGTTCCCAAGGAAAACAACTCTCAAAAGAAATCTGTACTGACCCAATGTTCACATTTAGTCATCATCTTTTCTCAATTAGGTCCCTGGTATTTTTTAGCATATTTTTAGCTTCACAACTTTTGGGAACAAGTGGTTCTCACCTAAAATTAATTTCTCTTACTTCATCTAAATGTTTAATAACTGAAAACCAAGGAGCTGTAACAGAAATTTTGATAGAGGAAGTAACCACAATTTACTGCCCAACTGAATTTTCCCCCTCCTCTGCTCACAAAGAAACATATTGAAGGAAAAAGGAAGAGTGAGTGTAAAGGCAGATTTAACAAAGCCTCAAAGGAAAGCTAGTGCAAGATAATTGTATTTCATAAGAGCTCTTTCAACACCATGACACACTGTTAATTCAACATCTGGCCTTGTAAAAATCCATCAACATACAGCAAAGTAAAGTTATCTACAGTCTATACCCTTCTGCCCCTTTCCCCTCTGACTTCTGCAGTTTGCTCCTTCAGAGAAGCAGCAAGCTCCAGCAAATAACATTTAAATGCCACCCACAGCACTGCAGTGACCTCTCACAGCAAGGAACCTGCACTGAAAATACCCTGTTACTGCTGTTCTTCAGCCAACGCCTGGTTCACTTTGTGCTCTTCACTAAGTGGAAGCAAGTACAGATCAGTGAGCACAACTGCTGCAGGCAGGGAATACTCATTTAGAGACTGAGACAGAGAATTTGGCATGGTCTGTGGTGTGATGTATCACAAAAACCCCACAGCAGCAAAGTCAAAGACTGGAATCAAAGGGAGAGCCAACTTTCCCCGGCACCCATGGAAAAGGCACTCCTGGCTACTGCTGCTCAGGACAGGTATCATAAACTGGCTGAGATCTGGAGTGCTCTCAGTTTGTCAGTATGAATGACGAGACCAAAAAAAGACAACTTGGAGACTGTATCTTTGTCGGGCCCTTTGGTATTTCCCCCCCCAGTTTAGCAGTGTGGTCATTACAGCTTCTCCTAAACATCTTTCTTCTGGTTGGCACTCACGTGGATTAGGTTCATCAATCCCACTCTCAGTGAACACAGACAGACACCCTCCATGTATTAAGTTTATAACGAAACTGCTGCTACTGAACCAGGCTGCTTGTGCAGACAGGTACTTACTGTAATACTTCCAGTCGGGCTGGCATGAATTTCATCCACCCCGTGGTAACCATTTGTAATATCACACATGCAGTAGTTACTGACGGAAGGGGGCCTGAAGGTGTGACCCCCTTCACAGTCGATCTCTGGGCTGATTCCACAACCAAACGTGAAGGAAGCAAGGGAGTGGTAATGTGTGAGGAGAACGACTGCGTGGATGAGCTCTGCCAGGGACCAGCTGTTCTCTTCAGTCTTCAAAAGTTGCTTTAAATTAACGCAAGACAAGTATTAAAGTCATTCAAATGATTCCACCTTAATGCAGTTTTCAACACATTTCTTTATTAGGTACAATTATTTTTCCGATGTCCATGCTTGCTTTCTAACCCTCTGCTGCCAGTAGCGTGCTCAGCGCCCTCACTAGGAGACCAGCCAGCCATAGACTCGTGGTTGAGCCACAAAGGAGATGGCTTCTCTCCCCTCTCTAGCCTTCAGCTATTCAATCAGTTGGGGTTTCCACTTTGCACCATACGGTTTGTATTGAGGCCAGACTGACTGACATAAAAAATTTCACCTCTCTGGTGGAAGATGCAACCACAACAGTTGCATGTTTCTTCAACTGGCCTTTACAGCCTCAGCAAACCCTGACAACTCCTTGTGGACCAGCTGTGTGAAAACTCAGCAGCAGGGCTGGGCTCCCTCCATCACATCCCTGTGGGTGGTGGAATGCTCTATATTTGACAAGAAGCTTCGAGCCCCAACTTCCCCTTCAGGCAGGAAAGAGTGGGAGGTTTGGGGCCTTCTGGTGGAGTGCATGCCCTCCCTCCCAGCCCAGCACCCTGCCTCACATGAGCTGTGCAAGGGCACAGTATTGCAAAGTATCACAGTGATACAACACTGAAAGCCAGTAACACAGAACATCTCTCACCCTGACTGGTTCTTGACCCTAAGAATCTGTGATTGCATTACTGATAACTACGTGTAGACTCACATTACTCCATGGAAGATTTACCTCAATATGCTCCTTGGTGATAAGCCAGGGTCGGTGAGCCAACATTTTGTTCAATTCTCCTAAATTTTGCAGTTTTTGAGGTGCATTTTCTAGACCATTCAACCATTTAGGGTCTCCACCAACATGAAGGAAGTCATTCACATGGAGGTTAACAAGGTAAGAGCACTGGTGTCGTGCTGCAGCCTAAAAAGGAAAAGGCAGTTGTAATACTGAAAACAATTACAGTAAGTTGGTGCTTTATGACAAGTACCGTAAGTCATTGTTTCCTCAAAATATTCAAGAATAAGACCTGCAGTGATCAAAAGCTGAAATAAGATCAAGTTGAGATTAAGAAATCAGCCTGGTTTGATTATTGTTCCCACAACATAAGTATTCCTCACTCCTCACACATTATAACTATGCTGGCTTAAGATGCAACATCCCTGTTTCCAGGGAGGAGCACAGACACAGCTTTACGGTGTGGCCTGAAGTAAGCAATCCATACTGCACAGTACTCCCCAGCGGGGAAGAAGCAAGGCTGCCTCCAGGTGAATCTTCACCAGCAAAAACAAAAGCAGGTTTCAGAACACATATATAAGCAAGAAAGACTCAGGGCAGCTTTTCAGCAAAGAGCAGACCCAGTATCATTTATTCAAACAGAAATAGAATCACAGAATCCTAGAATGGTTTGGGGTGAAAGGGACCTTACAGCTCATCTAATTCCAACCCCCCTGCCCTGGGCAGGGACACCTCCCACTAGACCACTTTACCCCTCATATTAGGACACAGCCCAAGATTTTAATTCAACTTCAGCAAGCAAAAACCATTGAACTGGCAGACTGGAAGTTATGAAATCAACCACTTCTGGCAGAAAACTTGCTTAGAATGTAGAGATTCAGAAACGCACGATGGGATGGACTACTTAGTTAGAGGGAGGTATATTCGATAGGACGCACACACAAGCCTTCCTGAAAAGGTTTCTGAGACACTGAGGAAACCAAAATTAAACAACTGTCTTATTTTTATAATAATTTGTTTCCCCCCCTCTTTCTCACAGTCCTACCAAAAACTATGAACATAAAGTACTGCTCTTATGAAACAATTTGTAAAGCAGACACAAACAAACCTACTCTGCTTTTCCCCTTAGCTCCTGATGAAACGCCTCTCCAACTAGAAAGTGCAAAACACAGTAATCATTGCTATTAAACAAGACCAGACTGTTGCCAAAGCGGCTGTTGCTGCTTTCTGTTCCAGCATACCATTATCCCGATGTAGTGTCGGTAATGAAGCGGGAGCGGGCCATCCATTTGCAGCAGATAGTGCTGAGTTTTTAGAAAGCTCTCAAGATACTGGGGGTGGAAAACCATCACCAAGGTAACGTTGTCCAACCGGCCCAGCGCAGCGAAAGAATCCGCAAACAGTGCGTGCATCGTGGCGTCTTCGTTTCCCACCTGGATCGTCTGGGTGAACAGAAAGAGCAGTCAGCAATGCTGTCGAAGGAGTACCAGAAAACCAGCAAATACATATATTAGCCACAGCATCCCAGAGATCCTGGTGAAAGAAACTGTTATAAATCCATTAACGGCATTAAATCAGTGTGCATAAGGCAAGGCATATAAAATCCCTTTAATACCTCTCATTTAGGAGATCACAAATGGTTGTATCAGCAAAAGGAGGTTTGTGGCTTTAAACTTACTCTTGTACAGCGCTGACTTCTCATTTTTAACTGTCTCAAGTTCACTTTCTTCATTGCCCCCATTTGATCTTAGTTTATTATAACAACAAAAAGCTAACTGAATAATCATTTTTACTACGGGGAAAAGAAGGAAAGAAGTAAAAAAGCTAAAATGCCAAGAGACAGAAATAAAAGGAAACTGAAACTTCGGTCTCTAAAATTCCTAGAAAACCACAGGCATATTACTAATGTTTCCCCTGCTCCAGATTCTCTTACCAGACGATCCCAAGAGAAGCACCAGAAACACTCAGCCACAACACTCTGACACTTCTCAGAGTATTCAGAATGGTAGAGGCAGCTCAAGACAAAGCAGCCCCAGAGCAGGGGGCAGGTGCTTTGTAGACCAGTAGGAAATAACATCCGGGTGCTCACAAGGAAACAGACACTTAAAGCAAACAGTATTGGGTTTCTCTTATGCTAGACAGCAGTATGAAAGGAGTCATAACTTTTCCAAACCTCCCCAGGGCTCTCACTGCTTCTGTACACTGGAACTGTGGCCAAAGTCTCACCAGGACTGAATGTGATCACCACTAAAAATCTTTGACAGCTCAGCAGCAGTCCTGAAACCCAGTGCGGGTTACTACTAAAAGGGTGTTCCTTAAAAGCATAAAGTTCACTGTGTACTTGAAAACATTACCACACCTCCTTCTCAGGGATGAATCTGCTTGGTCCGTGTCCCAGTGGTCTAGGAATTCTTATTCCAAGTTCCTAGAAAAGAAAATTACACCATGTCAGCATTTAGTTATAAACAGCTTTTAGCTATGACTACTAGAAGGAAGACTTCTGCATTCAGAGCTGGGTTTATTTGGGTCCTAGTGGTACTCTTACAGGGCTACTTCTACTAGTACCATTTGTACAAATACAAATCGTGTTTTATACAAGGGCTTTATAATTAGCCACACTTGTTTACAGTGTACTCCCCACTCCAGCAACAAAAACCGCAACAACAAAGGCCCTGCCAACCGAAGTGAACGCACACAAATTCATATGCACACTTCAGCCTGGTTCACAGAAAATTCTGCATCAAGCATATTTTGGCAGGGTGTCCAGGACAAGGAGTTCAGTACACAACCGTCTGCTGTGTGGTTATGCCACTGATACAAAACGAGACTGGGGGGTGTGTGTGTGTGTGTGTACATCCGCAGTACACCAGCACATAACACTCTGTGCATCTGTCAGGAAATGGAACAGCTGTAACCCTAATCAGATTTCTTTTTCCCAACCTCAAAGAGCTCTTAAACTGCTGAAAGTACCTGATCTGCATTTGCATCTGCTTCTTTTCAAGACAGGATAAAAAGCCATTCACACTGGGAAGGAGGAAGGGGGTTTCGCTCAATCAGAACAGCAGCAGCCGTGCTATGGACAAGTTGCCTTGCAGATGAGAGGGAGGCTGAACAGGACGCCCCTCCAGCAAGTGCTCTACTTGCCCTCTCCTTCGGCTAGATGAGGCTTTCTGCCAGGCCTAAAGCACCCTGGGCCCTTTCTGTAGCCAAGGAGCAAACTGCATAAAAGACAAAGACTTGGGTGCATTTGTGTCCCACCTGTTAAACCGTTCTGTTTGGAAGGGTGGGAGCCATGGGCTCAACAGCAGCTTAGCTTCTGCATCTGGCATGATCAGCCCTCATAGAAAACCCAGCAGGGTCCATGGGGCATGTACCAAAGGAGGACATGGCCTCACCTTGCATAGTCAGAATTGCCCACTCCCCATCACCACAGGGGCTCACTCCTTCGTGTGCACAGCACTTGCTGCAAGCCAGCTCTACTGTGGGGACTGGTCCCCAGGCAGTGGCATGGCTTCCCTAGGAAAGATGGGAGCTCCCAATGGGGCAAGCTGACAGCACAGTGCTCTTAAGGATGGATGGAGACCTGGGATTAAAGCTGAGGATGGAGCTAACTGCTAAACACTAGGCTATACATAAACTAACAGTTTGGGATACTTATCTGTTCCTCTCTCTTCTCACCTTTTAAAACCTATCCATTGCCAAAGTTTCATAGCCCTATAGCCCCCCCACATCATCTGATGATGATATGAACTCCATCCAGGTTCTCAACTGGGTTTAGGTTAACAAATGCCATGCATGGAGCATTGAGCCAGTTCAGGCCATGTAGGACAGAGGGACTCCTTCAGCTGCTTTAGGCCTCAAGAGCAAACCAAGTCCCTAAAAGCTGACTATAGTTTTAACTTTGCTACATAGACAAAGGCTGTTGTAACAAGCAGTACCAGCTGCACTCACTATTGCACTTCTTCTGTCTTAGCTGAGGTTTCTATTTGCACAAGTTCATTGTATGAGAAGCAGTTTTATTAATCAGTTACAGTTCCCTGAACTTTCCCCTAAGATTAAAAACCAGCTTCAGAGAGCAGGAAACAATCATAGCAGATCCAAGGCATTACTGCTGAAGCCCATCAGAGTCTGTCAGTCTCCTTAAATCCTAAGTGAGATGCCTTCATTTCTCAAGTCTTACTTGGATAAAGTGAGATCAAAGGGCAGCTCTCACTGCTTGTCTTTTCAGATTCTCCCTGGGACAGCAATGTTTGTGATGTAGCTTTATCCTGCTGAGGGTCCCAACATCCACAGACAGACTTTGCCTGTCAGCTAAGTCTCCAGGAACATCACTCATAGGATGGATTTTTCAACTTAAAAGTTCCCTTCTCAAAGCCCTAGCACAGTTCTTATCTCAGCTACAACTACATCAGCAAATTAGAGAAATATCCTACATCCAAATGACAGCAAGGGAAAAAAGTCTGTACACATCATTTAACTTAGCAGATGTCTGCAGTTGTCTGCAAATCAAGGTCTCCAACAGAAATACCTTGAAGTTTAATTCTTGAACACCATGTTTCAGTCTTCTCCTTTCCATAACAATTATAGGAAGAAAAACCAAACAAAACCAACAGCAGAAGATTCAAGAACCTGCAATGAGCAAGATGCTGCTGTTTTGCCTCACAATCTAAAATACATCAGTACCAATACACTTCACATTTTCTAAAACCTTGCAGAAGTCAAACTACTGCGATTACACTGCATCTAACAGGTTACATTACTGAAGTAACCAAACCCTCTCTGCAAAGTGACTTAGAGAGTTTTTAAGGATTGAGTAAGTTGCATCCCCCTCATGGCACCAGCCTAGCACCCGAGACACCTGGGTTCAAGTCTCAGTTTTGACATAGACCTTGCCAGGGATCTGTGAAGATGAGCCTCAGTTTCCCATCTGCAAAATGTTTCTTCCAGAAGGTGCTGAGAACAGATTCGTATTGAGGCCCATGGTTACCACAGTCATGAGAGCTGTACAAAATCTGACCCATTGGAAATCGTCTGAAAATTGTTATTCTTCACTTACAAGCTATGGCAGACCTTTAACAACTGTTTCCCCTCTTTTTCAGAAGCAGCTTTTAATCAAATTCTCCTAGTACTGGAAAAAGAGCAGGCATCTCTGGGTGCCCCCAGTATACCAACAATTCAAATACTATATAGACATAATACTCGAAACAGTCCTAGAAGTATCTTCCCTTAATTTTGAACATATTTCTATGCTCCACGTTGTCCTCCACTGATCAATCCGCCTTCCAAATACCCTCAACTCAAGAATCACCACTCTTCAGCTTTCCCTCTGAAAGGCAATACCCGAATCCTGACCAGCCACACCACCAGGTCTCTCTCCAGCACCTTCCCCATGAAGAAGCACCAGGGACACCAACACAGACTTGGCAAAGCAACTGGAGGAGGACTGGCATGAGCAGCAGTTGTGAGCAAACAGAATTTATTTTGGTTATTAAAGAAGCAGCTTCCACGTGATCCCAGACCAGTGAGTCGGACACCAAAGCGACATACTCAGTGCCACGTTTTCTGCATCAAAATTCTCCCGGCTTCGTTCCTTCCCTTTGTTAACCTTGCCACTCCACTTCCATCTGGCCTACAAACTCTGCAGCTGGATACAGCTCCAAGCTCAGCAGAAAGCCAACCACAACTGAGGTGACAATAACAACAATAATAACAACAACACCTCAGAGGCACTCCATCTTCAAAGCCAGAACATAAAACTCACATGGCTGCAAAGTTGACCACCAAGGGTAGAAGAGATCCTACTTTCAACACCCAGAAGTTCTCAGCCAATGGAGAGAGCTGGACCTCGCCAGGTGGCAATCCACTCCACTGCCTACTTCCCAGAGGTACCTTGGCAGAGAAGCAAGACTTGAGCCATACAAATGTATCACTGTGCTGGCAGAGACCCTCAGGAATCACAGAAAAGCCTCCTCTTTCCTCTTCCGCGATGTAACTTCTATTTCTCTACAGCCACTATTATTATCTCCATGGGTACTATGGTCACCAGATACCTACAATTTCTGAATCTACACGTCCCTCATCCTCCTCACCTCTTGCATTTAATTCATGCAACAATCCTGAGATAGGGCAAGAGTATTACCTCTCACTACAAAAACCCACCTGAGAAACGTAAATGGTACATGTGTATCAGAGGCTGCTATGGAAGACTGGTGGTTTGAGCTGAGCTCTCTCAAGTCATGGGCTAATGCCCTAACCACCAGACTGTGTGTCTTTTCAGAGACTTCTCAGCCAGGAAATATGCTTTATGCAAATCTGCACCAAGAAACAGCTCTTGAGAGCTGAGACGGAAGAGTTAATGAGACAAGTCTGCAAACTTCATTGTGTACTTCCCAGCTACCATTCTGTCCCACCAGTCTGGCCCTCTTACAGAACATCCAACTTCACAACAACAACCAGACCAAAAATCTGTACTGCATGCACATACGTGCTCAGAGAAGACCACTCTAAAACCACAAAGACGTACAAACTCACTCTACTTACTTGCAGCTGTTATGTATCTTAAGACTCTGTCAGCCAAGCCCACTTTCAGGTAACTTTTTAAAGTGCCTTAACAAGAGCAGGATTCCTATTGAATTTAGGTAAAAGTTGAACTGCAAATGCTTAGAAGAGGTCACCATTCAAGTGAGACAGAATACAATCTGCTTTGGTTCTGAACCACTTCAAAATATAAGTGAAGAAAACAAAAAAAGGCACTTCAAAACAGGCACCCAGTATCAGAAATTCTACCTAGGAACACTGGAGCCAAGTTAAGCAACACGGCAAGATAGATCAGGAACAGCTCCCTACCTCAGGCACAGCTCTTGCCCCATGGGGCACCTAAACTGCTTTTTCAGATCCCTGTTCCTCTCCACTGCTGGCTGCTGGCAGCCAGAGCTCTTCCCACAAAACCTCTCCCAAACTCTGAGTTTTGTCAGATGAGTATAGGGACTTTTACCAAACTGTTACTTTTCAGTCATTTGGGATTCAAGAGCTGAGCACTAGCTATGAACCACAACCTTCAGACTGCTTCACTGGTGTTAGAACAGTGAGTCATTTTGCTCCCCTCAAGTACAGTCAGTACCAATATCAAATGAATCTCCCAGAGAAACTTATTTACATACTTACTTAAGCCTCCTCTAAGTACAAAAGAACATTTTATCATAGACAAGCCACAGGCAAAGTGAAAATATAATTATCGATTTACTTCACTAAACCACATCTGGATTAACCTCTTCGTCTGAATCATCTGCATCCCAATTAAGCACTAAATACTGCTAGAGCCAAACGAAATCATATGAAAATCATGCACTTATGCAATATAAAACAATCTAAAGGAAGGAAACAGAGAAGGGAAATTAGTTTGAGGTGACCTTTTTTGGAGGTAACATTTTCCCAGACAACCAGTGATCGTTCTACATAATCTAAGCGAATTCCTGCCCAAGCTTAGTGTTAAGAAAGGCGCAATGAGCTGTGGCTTAAAAACTCTTCCAACATAATCTCTTAGTAGAATAACCTCCCCCCAAAAAAATGTGCCAGTGCGGAAAATTCAGCTTAGTGTATACTATGATGTGCATCTGAAGCTGACATTAAAATACCCATTTAGAGCTTTATATGCTTATAGGATAAAACATCCCGAACCATCCAAGGCAGACTTTGGCACTTACCAGTCTAAGAGGCCTTGTGCTGCTGCTGCTTCACTCACTGTGCCTGGTTCCTATTTCCCCTTTAAAGGTCACCAACAGCAAAACCTCATTGTGGTGACACAGACAGGCTACAAATTTGGACTTCCCTTGTTTAGAATGTAAATGACAAGTTACTTATCACCAAACTGATACATACTCAGCTCTAAAGCTGTATCTTCAGTTCTGCTGAATGTAGCTCCTTATGAAATGGACAGCTTTTGGAAATGAAGGCATTAAGAAACAGAAAGTAGTGATTAAATATGATTCTTTTCCTACAAACACTAAAAAACTACAAAATCTCACAAATCTTACACTTCTTCCAAATGTGGGGCTAAGCAGAACTGGCAGGTTTACTTATATTATTCATTTACCTAATCCAGAAGTAGCTACAACTATTGGGGCTTTCTCAAAAAACACCCCACGATTCACATTAATATAACAGAAAGATGATCCCCAAAATGCCAGCTCTGAGTTACCAGCTGGGCTTAAACCATGACAGTTCTCTGAATTTTGGCATCAGTTCCATTTTCTGGGTATCTCAGCTTATCACTCAGTTGAAGCACTGGACATGTCCACACTTGCACTGATTTAAAGAAGTGAGAGCAAGCACTCCCTCTCTGTTACAAAGCACTTTGTTCCACAGACCTACTGCTCTTCACCAAGATGAGAGCACAGCAACATTGAACTGTTGCTCTTTCACAGAGAATACATTATTCTTACATGAATTTAAATACTTAAATTACTCCAATTTAAATACCAGTAAGTGTACTTTCTCTGAATATCTCAAAGTCCTTTGAAATACCAGGTTTTAAAAACATCCCCAACCAGTTTATGTGACCAGATTTAAGACAGAAACCAAGGTGACTGTGTGCCCATGGTCACACACCCTGTTCACAATGGCAGGAATAAAAGCAAAGCCCAGGCTCCTCACCCTCGACCTCCAGCACCTCTTCTCTGGCCAGTTTCTGTGACCGAGCAGTAAGAGCAGGTCCAACTGGAGCAGCCTCAAGTGCTACCTATTCTTCCTCAGCAGTAATAACTCTTCCTGAAGTGGTTTTGTGACACAACTGCCTAGACACCACAACCCAATTTACTTTTGATATGAGCTCACTGAAACCAAGAGGGTGAATTTCAATGATTAGTGCCTGGCTTTTCTATATGCCAATTCTGTAATGTGTACAATGACAGAAAAAGTATTAAAGGGAAAGGGATTTGGAAGGCACATCTGCAATGTCATGCCATCAACACTGTTTAAATGCCAATCAGTGACACATAAGAAAACAAGTTTAAACATGACAGTTAC
Source organism: Psilopsiagon aurifrons (assembly GCA_025447955.1). NCBI lineage: Eukaryota > Metazoa > Chordata > Aves > Psittaciformes > Psittacidae > Psilopsiagon > Psilopsiagon aurifrons. The sequence continues at coordinate 838 of JAOEHY010030351.1, read as the reverse complement.
AGTTTGCATTATGTAGACTGCACTGCTGGGTTATGTCAAAGCAAAGCCATTTGTATCCCAGAGTACCAGATCCATATAAACAAGAAAAACAGGATTTAAAAATATCCTTTAAAAGAAAAATCTTAACGTGGTGACACGAAGGAACTTAAAAAAGAGATCCAAATCAGCACTTTAATTCCCGTCCAAAATGCTATTGACCTGCCTTTGTTTGCAATTACAGCAAGCTCTTCTCTTATCAGAAACACAACACTGGCCCCACTGTTTCAAGAGGATAACCCAAGTCTGTGCAAGAATGAAATAAATACACAGGCAAAAAGTACTTGGATGAGCCTAAAACCCCAGCAGACACCCCACCACCGCACACACAGGCGGTGCACAGCCCTTCTGGGATCAGGTGGCAGTAGGGAGGCTAACGACAGCATCCTCACGGGTACTGCAGGCAACTGGTGCAGGTCACCCAGGAGGGAGCTACAAAGGACCTGCAGATCCCCCAGGCACCTCCTGTAGCAACGAACGTCCTCAGGGGTCGAGCGAAGAGCTCGCAAGGAAGCGCTCCCCCCGCCTCTCCAGCTCGCTGCAGGGGGCCCCTGCCCCACTTCCCAGCAGGGATCTCTCCCTGGGGATGAGCCCGGGGAGCAGGACCGACCGACCACCCCGGGGGTCCAGCCCCGCAGGGGTGCCCCGCGGCCCAGCCCCTCTCCTCCCTCAGTACCTGGTGCCGGGGGCCCGACCTCGCCTCTCTCACGCCAGCGCTGCGAGGCGGGGGCCGGGCACGCACCCCTCGCACCCCACCGCAGCTCTGCCGCAAGGCCCGGCACCGCCGGCACGGAACGGGCCC
>JAOEHY010030349.1:26287-46519 GCA_025447955.1 Psilopsiagon aurifrons | reverse complement strand
GAGCAACTGCTCTATGGAAGGTGTCCCTGCCCGTGGCAGGGGTTGGAACTGGAGGAGCTTTGAGGTCCCTTCCAACACAAGTCTGTGATTCTGTGATTTTACTTAAAGTCTTTGGAAATAACTAAATGAACTAGTTAAAGTTTAAAAGTTGATGTACATGGTTTTGATTTACCATGACAGCTTAATTTATTAAAGAAGAAAACCTTAGTCTCACAGCAACTTTTCTCTTTTTGCATAAGACTATGAAAAGAGGACAATTAAATATTTAAACCTCTTCATCTTCTCTGTGCAATGGCACTAACACATGCAAACTTAGACTTTGCCTAATGGTGTGATAGTTTTAAAGTGCATTGATGTATAGTGTTGCAGTAACTGGATCCTAATTGGTGTAAATGGATGCATCTGCATTAGCTGGATGGAGCAGTGCCAGTTCTGGCTCTCTGTTCCCAAAGATGCACCTCTGTCTCTTAAGGAGAACAGGATGTCTTCCTGTGCTCGAAAGTGAATGACAAAGCACAGACCTTTTTCTTTCTGAAATCAGCAGCTGAAGTCTGATGAAGTTCAATTGGAGCCACATTGTGCCCAGATGTACACTGAGAGCTGGGGTTTCCACGTCATTACTGCAGAGCAGGGAGAAGAAATGCCCTTGTAAATCAAATACCAGAGCTTTCTGGGCCAGAGCCCTCACTCTTTAGGTGTTGTCCTTCTTGCCCATCTGCAGCAGATTCAGCAGGCAGCCCTTAGCCCTGGGTCCCCATGCCCAGCAGCAGCAGGGTGCTTGCTCAGTACCCCCTTGGCTTCCACAGCTGGATTCTGCTTCCCTCCTGCTCCTACCAGCAAGGTGAGGCTCTTATTTTACTACGTTTGATTCAAAATCATTTGTGCTGATAGGTTTTTGATCCAGATGATCTGCAAGCACCTAGATGGCTGTAACTGCCACTGTCAGAGCAGCATTAAAGCAAGAGGCAGAGGGGAAAACTACACAACTTGGAGAAGAATGAAGCCACAAAAAGACATTTCTGTGCCACTTTCTGAAAGTAAGATTTAAGAAGTAATGAGGCCCAGGTGCTTTATTTAGAGCACCAGAGCAGGAGCAGGCTGATGTGAAGCTCAGGTGAAGCCTGCCAGGGCTGTTGTTAAATGATTGATTTCTCCCAGAGGGGAGGATGGGGGTCTGTAGCAGCTTAAGTGCTGCAGGACAGACAGGGCCAGGCTGCAGTGAGCTGCAGAGGAGCTGACATGGAGTGGGGTGGGGTGGGGTGGCTGGGAAGGTAAGGGAATGTTTCTTTCATGGGTTGACTACCCGAGGAGGTGAAAAAAGATGTGTAATTGCTAAACACTTATATACCTCCCAAAGTATAGAGGTGGTGACCACACTGCAAGCCAGATCAGTTTCATGATCAGTGAGTCTATTGTGTTATAAGTCATTGCCATAAAGTTCAATGAAACCAGAATCTTTGCCCAAGGCCCCCAGCTGATAAACACTACCCCAGCAAATACCAGCTGTAAGTAAGGTACGACATGCTGAAACTCTTGAGATCCAGAGCAACAACTTTGAGAGCCAATAAATCAGCATTGTGACGAGTGACTATTAATCAGAAACGATGAGTGGTTGTCAGAAATGCAATTGGACACACTCTGGTCAGATCTGTCATTATCTCAACCCTTCGGGTCCCGCATTGGGCACCAAAAAGAACTGTGGTGGTTTAAACCCAGCCAGCAACCCAGAACCAGGCAGCCGCTCGCTCACTCCCCCGCCTTCCTCCCCCCACTCCTGGAGGGATGGGGAGGAGAATCAAAAGAACGTGACTCCCATGGGTAGAGATAAGAACAGTCCAGTAACTAAGGTGTAACACAAACCGCTGCTGCTACCACCAATAATAATAAGGGAAATTACAAGGAAGGAGAATACAACCGCTCACCAACCAGTGGCAGATGTTGATACATCTGTCCTAAGTTGTCATGTAACCAATGAAATAGCAGACTTGCCTGAGATAGAAACTGAAGAGTGGTTTCTTTCTTGCATTGCCCCAGTGTGCCCATTCATTAAGGCTTTGTTGGATTCCCTGTTGGTTTGTTACTTCCCATTGGAACAGGTTCTTGGGTGAGCTTGGTCAATGTGTTCTACTTTGAGACAGATTGATACTCCAGTTAGTTCTGAACTAGGTCTGTGCTTGGCTTTGGACATGGAGTCCACCTGTGCATATCAAAGCACTTGTTGAGATGTGCATCACTGCATTTCTGACTGGCTGGCTTGAGCCTGGCAGGGCTGGAGCCGACAGGAAAATGCACACAGTTTTGGTTCTTGGAGAGTGGTCGATCTGCAGTCAGTATACAAGGCATCTGGTTGTTGGCAGAGCCAGCCTCCTGGCTGGTGCTGCAGCCTTGGCGGCTGGGAGGGACCAGGCCCCACAAGAAGCTGGCAGAAAACCACCTCTGCTTCCTGCATAGAGTCACTTTCCAGAACTGGCTTTCATTTAAGTGTGCATGGCTCGTGATCTGGTTTTCGTCTCCCCATCCCTTGTTGAAGCCTACGCCACAGGAATAGGCCTGTGAATTGCAGATGGCCTGCAGGTACGTAAGTGACCAGACTTCTCACAGAACTTTACTAGCCTGGGATTTTAAAAGTTTTGAGTGGCTATGTTTTATCAGATTTATTGTCTTTTGTCACTGTTTGCTGGCTCCCCTAAAAACCTGTGAGCTCCTTAAATGTTCAGCGCTTCTCCTGTGTCTTTTGATACCTGTTTCTGATAAAAATATTTTTCCTTATTCTTTCCTTCATTTGTATGAGTAAGGGATTAAGAAAAGGGGACTCTGTGATTGCAAACCTCTGTCTAACTTCTGAAAGCTATTAATAGAAACACAGTAAAATGTTCATGAAACATGGAATTCGGGAGGAAAGCTTTAGCTTCCAGGACCTGTGTTTGGTGCAAGCCCTGTGGTGAACAGCAGGAGGGGTGGCCTTGGCATGCTTACATTTGGATTTGAACTAAGAAAAACTGCATTTACCTATTTTGAAACTGAAAACACAGTCTTACCACTCTTCAGTCCTAGCTTTCTGCTTCCATCTCACTCGTAAATGCCCTCCTGCCGTGCAGTGAGGAGGGTCAGGGGTAGCTGTGCAGCGGGAGCTCCCCAGGCAGCACCTCTGAGGGACCATTGCTGTGCCCATGCCTCCCCATCCCTTCCACACTGCTGCAGCAAAATTTCCTTGAGCAGTCCCTGTTGGTACACAGCCTGCATACAGCCCACTTAGGATGAGGAACTTGGAAGGTGTTATAAGAGTATGAAATGGACAAGTTGGCTGTTGTAGCTCTGCTGCTTAGGACGCTGCTGTTGCTGGAACAACTTCCTCAGATATTTGGAGCTTTTGGCTTTACTGTCGCAAGCTTCACCTTTTCAGAGTTGTTTGCTGAAGCTAAACCTGCATCAGAGTCATTATGTTGTAGGTTATCGTTTTGGTCAATGTACAAGCACTCTTTTTATCCTTACACGTTATAACTTGAGATCAGAAATGATCTTCCGTGGCCTTTTGGTGAAGCTGGTGAAACAACCTTTTCTCATTCACTGAAAACTTTGATGCACTGAAAGACGTTGCAGGGTGTTTCCCTGTAAGAAGAAACATAGGAAAGAAATGAATTGTCATTTGCAGTCTAGAAACATGGATTTAATTCTGTACTGTTGTTTTTGCTTTCAGTAGAAAATTAAGCTGGCCATAGAGCAGTCTAATATTAATTTCTGTGCATTCAATTTGCTGTTTGCAACCTCTTCATGAAGACCAGTCTAGGTATTTTACTTCCTGGATGGCATCAGAATGAGTTTTCTTCTCCTGGTGTGGCGTTAGGGTGGGGTCTTGGGGAATATTGTTTCATTGTTTTTGTAGTTCAGAGATCATGGAAGACACAAGTTCTTGTAAATTGTGCACTTTGACACTATAGCATGTCTTGATTCGAAGAGCATCTATACTTTGGGATTTTACTGGTTTATTTCTGTTTTCTGGCAAGTTAGAGAACAATGGTTCCACTTGATGCCAGGTGTGTGGATGTCTGTAATGCTAGCAGTGCATAAGTATTTGAGGATTTGCCAATCCGCAACTTGTTTTCTTACATACTCCTATCAGATAGTTAGGAATATTCCTATCTGTAGAGCCATATTCCTGTCTAGCCAGCAGAATTTGGTGTTACTGCAAGTATCCCATTGAGCATAGTTTCAGAAAACAGATCAGCTCTTCCCTTTTAAATTGAATTTTCTTGTACATTATAGTATAAGGGAGGCAGAGGGGAGTGACATAAATGGGGAAAGGTGGCAGCAGATCCTGGACAGAAAAAGAAGGGCAGAAAGTGCGGGTCTGCGCTCTTTTCACACAATAGCTTCATGTATCCTTTCTGCAGCGCCCTTCTGCTCAGCAGGAATGCCTGGTAGAAGTACAAATAACCCTCTAATCACACCTTCGTGCCTCTCAAAATTGGAGAAATGCTTTGGAGCATTCTCAGCTGAGATGTTTTCAGTTCTTTCTGATTCGCATATCAAAAATAGTCCAGATTTCTTGTTTCCCATTTGCCAAATAAAGAAAGATTTGGTTGAGAACTGTATTGCAGCACCCTTAGTCTGTTGGTTCTCTGGATGCCAGGCAAACACCAGCTCCTTGTTTTATGTTATTGTTATTCAAAGTCCCATTTGTTGATCAGACTTTCCGGTTACTTGTTTTTTTAGGCTGCCTTTTCTCCTCATTCCTCCTGTAGATAAATATAGCCTTATTCCAGAGATAGCTTGGATGGCTTGGAATGGTACTATAGATGTTTCCACTTTAGTTCATGGGAAAACTAAAGTCTAGGGATAGGGTTTTAAATTGTTAGTTTGTAAATCCTTCTCTAGCTGTGGGTATTTCCCTATGAGAGTAACTAGGATAGCCTGTATGGCAGAGCTGTGAATTGCTGACTGCAGAAACTTGGAAACATGTGGATGCTGTTCTTCTGAGATTGTCTTTTACACCTCCCCGTCCCTCTTCTTTGCTGTCCCAGGGTCTGTTCTCGTGCAATTGGGGCATGTGTTGTGCACTGCATGAGCTGCATGGTACAGCAAAATGCAGAGAGCAGGGGCACAGCCCTCCTGCGGTTACTTGGCAGTGTTCATTCCGTCTCTCTCCCTTTGTCCCATTAATAGCTATAGCATCGCTATTACAACTGCAGCAGTTGCGTGGATGGGGAAGCCTGTATAATGCAGTTCAATAACAGTTCACTGAGTCTTAGTAGATCAGAATTTAGGACTTGAGAACAAGTGTTCATGTGGTGAGCAGTGGCAGACATGAGCATCATGTTTGTTAATCATACCGTATTACACCAGCAGTAATCATCTGACTTCTGCATTTGAAAACAGTCTCATGAAGCTTGGGAAGCCACAAATAGTATCACAGTGTGTCATACCTTACTGCTGGTGGATTCCAAAAAGATTTTTTATTTCCAGAACTGAAGTTAAAATTTTAAAATTTTTTATGTTTTTTTCCTTTTAGATTTTCTTCAGTTCTCTATTAGTTTTTGGACAGACTTCCTTTGGTGCCTGTAGTAGAAGTGATTTATAGGGAAAGAGCCTTGGGCAGTGTAGTTTAGTGTGAGGTGACCCTGTGCATGGCAGGGGGGTTGGAACTAGATGATCTTAAGGTCCTTTCCAGCCCTAACTATTCTGTGATTCTATGATTTGCAGTTCTGTTGTAAGACTGATGTTCTTAGAACAGTTTCTAATGTGTATTAATATTATATGTGTATTATAGTATTATAATGTATATTATAGTATTATAATGTATATTGGTATTATTATAGTAGTAAACTTTCTGTGAGTGAAAAAGTAACAGTAGTTTCAAAATAAACAGGTAAGGGGTGGCTTTTCTATAATACTTACTGTCATGATTTTAAGGTATTTTGCAGTTTAACTCTTCATCATTTATATTATTATTTGTTTAGACTGAAAGTAAGGAGCATTGACCAAGTCCAAGAATTGAGCTCTGTCTTGAGCAAAAACCTGTGTGTCCCTTTCATCCTTTGAACCTGTCATTTAAATGTTTACTGAGGAATGGAGAACGTGTGTAAAGTGTGAGGGAGCTGTTTCACTTCATGTGAAACTCCCAATATTTGTGTAATCAATGTGTTCCATGTTTAATACCGTTCTGAGAATGTCAGTTCTCCACACAGGTTCAGTGGCCTCGGCCAGAGAAGGAGGCCAAGCAGACTTACTTGGCAGCTGCTCTTCATCTTGGGACAGTCCACTTGAGTCCAAGAGCTGGAAGAACTGGCTTGCAAGTCACCTGGCTTCTCTCATACCAGAAGGTGGCAAATGTACCATAAAAATGCTGTCTGTCCATAGAGAAACGTCCTGAGAGATGAGTATGGCTAGTGAGAATCCATTCCTCTTTTCTCTACACAACATCAGTGGAAAGCAGAACATAAGAGGGCTCTGTCTCATTGCTGCTCTCAGAGTGTGACTGTGGAAAAGGTGCTGTCCAGGTGATTGCGGTGGTGCATCTGGCCCTTGGTTACCCATCAGGGATGGAAAACTGAACTAGATGGTTCAGCTCAGGGCTGGAGCCACATGCAGTTCAATCACTGGCTTTTATAGCTGCCTTCATCAGCATGGTACCTGAATTTCTGTTCTGGCCTGTTTTTAATGTGTGTGCATCTGTCCTGTAATTGTATGATCTTTAATGTGTAAAAATTATATCCCTCCTATTTGATGGAACTGGGTTTTATATGAATAAAACTATTTTGCTAGAGTTGTTTCACCGGAACTTAAGTGGCTCAGAGGAATAGAAACTGAAAGGGCTTAAATAGTATTAAAATGTCTCATTCTGAAGTTTTGGAACAAAAAGTATAGTGTCTTTTCTCATACTGAAATTTTCTTACACTTGGGTTTTGAATTCTGACTTGAAAAAATCAAGATGCTTGCTTCATCAGAATAATTTATACCAAACTTGTTCTTTGGATGATGTGGGGGTGCTTAGTGAGGATTTACATCCTCAGCAAGGCCCTATACAGCTGGGGAGACTCTCTTCCTCACATGTTCACCAGTTTGTTCCAGACTAAAAAGGAGGTAAGAGCTATGGCTCTGTGTTTTATGCTGCAGGAGACTGGTAAAATGTTCCTTTCCCTTTCACTTTGCAAAACAGAAGTGCTGAGCACTCCACTTCTTGTTCTTTTTCAGTAAATCCACAATGAAACGCTGAAAGTTGCATTTGATTGTCTGTACTGTATTTTTTCACAAATGTTTTGACTTCATTTTGGGAGCCTCACTGTTGTTTAAAGGAAATCTGTCAAGCAGTTTGGGTACATCTAATCATAAATGAGAATTAAGGGTCTGTGTTTTAGATAGATTTCAAGAAACTCTTGTTGGGTTTCTTTCCGTTCCAGGTGGCCCTGAAGGCAAGTGTGTGTGCGTGGGGTGCACGTTGATGGCATTTGTTCTGTTTTTAATTATGAAACTGTTGTAAAAGGAAGCATTTGCCTTTCTTTCTGTACTCGTTTTAAAAAAAAAAAAAATAAAGAAGGGGGTGGGAGGGCCTCACAGTGTGTAAATTAGTCAATGGAACTTGCTACCACAGGAAAATACTCAGGCTAAGGATTATGCAGTAGTTCCTCAAAAGGTGGAGTTTTGTTTAACTACCATGTCCAAGGCTAATACAGATGGATCTGGAAGAGGGTACTAGAGCTCATGGGATTTTTAGGTTTAAATTGTCTCTCTGATATTTCAAGCCCATGTGGGCACAGATTTACCACACTATGCCACTCTTCTGATTTCTGTGAAACTTGCAACTGGTGTTGGGTTCTGGGCACTCTGGACCAAGCAGGCTGTTGGTTTCATCCAGTTTGGTGGTTTTCATGTTACACTTTAAATAAGGTTCCCAATTTTGCATCTGAGGCTTTTTTCCCTATGCCTGACTGCATATGATTTCAGTGATGAATACACAAACCTCTGGGGTTTTCGGTGCACAGGTGTGTATGTATGTACAGTGTACTTATTATGTCAAAAGGCAGCCTTGCTGCCAGGTAAGCTTTTCTCTTTTGCACTTAGAAACAAAATGTATTGTTTCAATGCAGGTGACCTATTTTCATTACAAAAAAGTAAATGCTCATAGCAACAGTGATGGGGGAATAGCTTGAGACAGCTAGTCTGAAGTGGGTTCATGAAAGCAGTTTGGTTAGCAAAGATGTTGGAAAAGTTTATTCTGTTGATGGATAACTTGCAGATACCAGAAGAGAAGCATTGGTAATGTGCAGCTTTGCTCTGCTGCTCCGGGTGAAATTGGTTTGGCTGTCACATATGCCTTTGTACCAGTTTACAGAGGAGCATGATTTCCACCTCCATGCTTTTAAGATGGTTTCTTTCCTTTGTGAAAGGGGGATGACTGGAAGGACTGGCCAGATTGGATATGGGAGTGGATCAGAATTTGTGAAACATTTTTCCTTTCTTTTCATCCCGACTCATTTCTGCTTTGTTGGCAATCTCCTCCTGTTAATTGGCAGAACTTGCTCTGTGGGCTCATGTATATGCTTCAGTTACGTGTAGTAATTTTTCATTGCTCTGCTCTTAAAGCACCGAAGATTGCACAGCCAGTGGCTTTTGCTAATACAAATGTAAATGTATTTCTTTCTTGGCTTGGTGCAGCATGTGTGCACTTGTTAAATTTTCTTTTCATTAGCTTGTGTGACGTGGTTTTGGTATTAGAATCAGTAATACCTGGATTTTATTTGTGAAAGTGTAATAACTGTAGTTTATTATTCTGCCCTTTTCAAGGGTAGTAGTCAGTGTCCAGCTTTATAAGCTGATTTTTTTGCATTTGTTGCTTATGGCCTCTTACACATGACTGCTGTTTCCAGTTGTTCTCTATGCTGCATTTTTTTAACCTCACTGATGGTGCTCTATGTTGTCTGTGTGGATAATATAAATATTGCAGAGCTCTCTGCCTCTCACTGCTTTTTTCAGTAGCTATTTTTATACGGATTCCATTATATAGCCTTCCAAAAGAAATTCTGTTCAAACAGTGGTTATAGGCTTGATGGAAAACTTCCTAAGATTATTTTGAAAAGACAGGGTGCTCAGAACCGACTTTCTTCTTAACACTTTCACTTCAGTGTTTAGAAGTCTTTATAGTTCTGTGGTTTAGTCGTCTTGAGTGTGATGGTGGTGGTGTTTTTTAAGAAAGAATATGTGAAATTTGGAAAAATTAATTGCACAGTAATGCAGATACAGAAGACTGAGTTACGAAAAATGTGGTGATGCTTTAATGCGTCCATGCAGCATTAGAAATTCATACCTGGTGGCACTACAGTAAAAGTATATGAAAAACAGATGTAAAATTAGCAAATTCAGCATCATTTGAATTTCATTCGTTTTAATGTTTAATCCAGATTAGCAGATGGAGGAATAAACAAACAAACAACAAAAAAAGAATTGGGTTACTTTTAATTATGTAACTTTCCTGAAAAGCTCATTTTTTTCGCCATGCAGCTGTCTGATCAGTGGCAAAATTCACAACAGCTCCCCAAGTATTTAAGGTCTCTGTTAATTGGAGTTCCACCTCTAGATGAAAAACAGTTCTTTTGTTAGCTGTTTTGCATATGAAAGATGAAGACAACCATTTTTCTCATGAGATTAAAAAATAAATTAATTAGAATGAAATAATTTTCTAAACTTAAGGGAATTAATGACAAACAAAGCTTCTGGAGTAGCCAGCATTTGTTTTGCAACTTGTGAGTATAACATAAGACTTTATTCAAGCACATTTGTTCCATGATAGTTTAAAAACCATAATCAGCTATATTGCTAAAGCAGCATAGATATTTTGGTTGTTAAGTATATTTTGCTGCTACTCATTTCAGATGTAGAAATAGACTTACTTATGTTTGGGGGAAGAAGAGAATGGAAATTTGTGCTGGAAGTGCTAAAGCTGCTTGGGGATATTGCCATCAAGCCCCTGCTTTGAAAACAGAGGGAATGTTGAATTGATGGGCTCTGTATTTTGTAATGATACGGAGCAAGAGCTTGAGGAGTTTGGTTTGTGTTGAGTGGCATTGCCAAAGCAAATAAATTCATTTTTGTCTATTTCTGTGCCATTTGCCATCTTTGGTTCATATGGGTGGGTATGAGATGCCCCCAATATCAGCAGCTTGCACTCTAGGGGTGGAACTCTCAGTCACTACAGCTAGAAACCCCACTAAGAGTTGCCATCTGATCAGTTAAAAACCCCCAAACTAACTGAGGAAACTTTTCACAAGCTGTTTGGATTTGCCACTGAGTTTGCCCTTCAGCTAGTATTGAAAAGCATTGAGCTTTAGCCGTGCACATGTGACAGTGGTGTGCAGCAGTCTCCAGGCTAGTTCTCGAACAGCTGCCTGAGGACCCTGGCGCACTATCTTCCGATTGCTTAGCAGAGGATGGGTTTTGGGGTATGGTTTGGTTTTATTTTGGTGACTTATTTCTTTTATATATATATTTTTTCTTTTGTTTTCCTTTGCAAAGTCATTTTAAGATGCTCTTGTTGACCTTGTACTAGTGAACTGTCAGGTATGCTGCTGAAGACACTTGGGTGGTTGCATTGTAAATGAGATCCTGGTGATACTTTCTTCTTAAGGGATTGGAGCTTGTCAAGGAGAGATGAGGGCTACCAGAGAAAATGTCATTGAACCATAATCTCACTGAGGCTAGTTAGATGGAACAGTGCTGTGCTAGTAAAGTTATGCTATGTCTGGTTCTAAAAGCAGAGTTTCTGCACAGAAGAGCATGGGAGGTGTTGTTGTGCCAAGTGTTGACTCAGGTGTATTGTGGCAGGTGAGTGCTGCAAATCTGCCTTAAAAGTTTCTTGCTAGCTTTGGCAGCACATATACTAAAATTGGAATGGAGAAGGTTAGCATGGCCCCTGTGAGAGAGTGACATGCAAATTCGTGAAGCCTTCCATCCAAAAAGTACTGTACTGGTTTCACCCCAGGTGGTAACCAAGTACCACGCAACTGCTCATGCACTCCTGTGCCCCCACAGTAGGACGGGGAGCAGAATCGGGGAAAAAAGGTAAAACCTGTGGGCTGAGATAAGAAGAGTTTAATAACTGAAATAAAACATAATAATAGTAGTAGTAATAATAATTATAATGAAAAGGGGAGAGATAGAAGAATGAGCCCCAAGAAAAAAAGCCAAGTGATGTACAGTATAGTTGCTCACCACCCACTGACCAATGCCCAGCCCATCCTGAGCAGCGATCTGCCCTTCCAGGTGACTACCCCCTGTTTATATACTGGGCATGATGTACCGTGGTATGGAATACCCCTGTGCTTAGTTTGGGTCAGGTGTCCTGTCTGCTCCCTCCCAGCTTTCTGTGCCCCACCTCATTGGCAGAGCGTGAGAGATTGAAAAGTTCTTGATCAAGGTAGAGCAGCCACTGAAACACGGGTGTGTTATTGGTGTTGTACTAAGACTAAAGCCAAAACACAGCATTCACCAGCTACTAGGAAGAAAAATAAATTATTTCAGCTGAAAGGAGGACACTTGCAAACTTGTGTTCTGAAGTCACTTACATGCTATAGTAAAGTTCTGCAGTGATGGGTAAAGCAACAGCTGGGGAAAGAGATGCTGTTCCTCAGCTTCATGTTTGCACTTCACGAGCTTGTTGAGAGAGGGTGATTTGCATGGCACAGTTCAGCAAACTGCTGCTTCTCTCAGCTTGTGCTCTAAAGCAACAGCAGTAGGGCAGCCTGGGCTGGCACAGGAATTTGGGCTGCACCAAGGCAGGCAAAACTGTACCCAGGGACTCTGACGAGGGGAGAGGGGGTTGGCAACAGGCACATCTTCACTTGCTGTCTTCTGATTTCCAGTTTTCAAGCTGTAAGGTAGAAAAGGGCAGTTTCTTGTACGCTATAAACAAGTTAATAGTATCCCTCTGTGAATGTAGGTGCTTGATTTTCACAGGGATGTCTCTCTGGCTCTGTTGTATTCCTGTTGTGAACAGACTTTGACACTTGGATGGAAAACTTGCTATTTTAATAGTGTGTGAGAAGGAAACAAGTACACAGACTCCGGCTTATTATTCCTTGGTCACTGACCAGGTGCAAATAATGAACTTATTAGACTGAATTAATCTCTTAAAGGAAATGGTCTGGAATCCATCTGGTACAGTGCTGAAAAGCAGGCTCAGTAAAATCCTAGAAAATAGACTAGGAAGGTGTTTTCTGTTGGCAGAAAGCTGAATTGGAGAGTCCTGTGTCTGGTATTTCTGACGCAAAGACCAACAGAAATAAGTGATGAATCCTGAGCATAAGGTTTGCAAACAGAGTTTTTGAGAGATGGAGAATTTAAATGCACTTGTACTAGCTGTATCTTCTGTGACACAATTCCCTCAGCAGGGTGTCACATGGTGGATGGCTTTAGTGTGGTGGGGGAGCCTGACATTCAGGGGACAGTAATATGCAGAGGGCTAAAAATTCTTATTACCCATCTTAATTCAACAGCCGCTGAGAAGCTGCCTGATCTAAAGTGATAGGGCAAAGAAAGGAAAATCACTGGTAATTTCAGCTCTGTGTTCAAACCTGCTTTTCGGTTTCTGTAACTGGAGATAAATGACTAATTCTTACCAGCTGGCCATTGTATACCCACACCACTTCTAGAGGGTACTTGCAGTAACAGTGTGCTTTTTTTCTCCAGTGATAGATGCTGGCTGAGCATACCAGGGAGTGTCCCTTTTTAAACAGAAACCTTTTGGTGTTGCCTAGTTGCATTAGCAGTGGATTCCCTAAATCCAGTGAGACCCTGTGTGTGCTGGCTTCTGCAGGAATCTCAGCACCTGACAGCCTGTCTCTTACTGATGCTCCACAAGAAGTTGATCTTTCAAGAGACTGAGGCTAGTTGTATCTTTTTCCTTTTTGTAACGCTAATACATTCTTCATATCATGCCGGCTTGCAGATGCATAAAGATGTGCGGTAGTGAATGAGGGTGTGGATATAGTCACAATTGTGTTTAAACTCTAGAGCACTCCTTGGGGATATGATGGGAGCAATACCTGTCTCATCAGATAGAATTTCTTGTGTTGTCCTTTAGCTTCAAGACAGCAGAAGACACTGTACAATATGTGTCAGAATTTTATGTAGACTCTTGGTGATGCAGTCCTACCAGTCTGAAAAACTTCTGAAGCTTTTGGCATATTTTGTGTGACTCAAAACTCAAGGTTAGCATTGAGTTTGCTGGAAAAGAGCATCCTTTGGAAATAGGTTTTTTTGTGGTTTGTTTAAATGTACTTGCTAGAGTGAGGTTTCCAATTGCAGAAAAGCTAATTTTGCTTCCAAGTCTGGCTTGGAAATGGTCAACACTGATAGTCCCTCAGTAAGAGAAGCCATTGTTTCTTTTTGGCACTACCTGCAAATACAGTCAGTAACTGTAAAGTAGCACGCTTTCTGAAATCTGCTCTTTGGTCATTATTCTTCAGGGAATTGCATTGTGGAATATTTCTGAAACAAAGGCTGTCATTTCACCACACTGACTGGGTTCTGTCTTTGGCTGTGGCATTGCCACAGTGCTGGAGGTGAGGTGTGAGGGTTATCCTTTGCTTCCCTCCTCCTGCCTGCTGCCATTGAAGCTTGGGACACACTGGCGCTGATGGTGATGCCCCGTGTGCTCAGCTGGCAGGGTTTGGCCGGGGCACGGTGCGCAGCTTGCACCCCTGCTCTCCAGCTAGCAAACTTGTGGAGCTCCTCTAGCAACAGTGAAGCGGATCTTTGGCTCTGCGAAATCGTGCTGCTCATGCTGTGCAATTTAAAGACAAAATGCTTCCTGCTAATTATTAACAGTTACTCTGTAGGAGCAGACTCATTATAGGGGCACTGAACCCTGGCCTCTCATCCCTTTCAGCACCTGAACAATGCAAGAAGGAGGGGGAAGAAACTGGAGTGCTGGCATCAATTAGTCCTGAGATCAGTCCTGAAAGAGGATTGCAATTTCAAGGCCAAAAAGAGTAGGGAGTGGGTAAAAGGATTTGAAATGAGATTATAGGGCCTAAAAGCGCCTTTCTTTTGTTAGGGAAATAATTCAGCAGTTTTACTCAAGCCAGTGAGACAATCTATTTCAGTGGCTGAAGTGGGAGATGTATGTCCTGTTCCTTTTTAAGGTTTTTAACTAAGTTGATCCCTGGTTGCATTTATTAGTTGCTTCCTGCAAAATCAAAGCGTTTTCAACAAACAAACAAAAACACAGAGGAAAGCTACTGCTTCATCAAAAGGCCCATTGTTTTTCAGGGAACTTATTGGTATTCTTTAAAAGGAGAGCCAAGGAAAGGAGGCAGATTGAACTCCCTTGCTTACTTTGGGGAAACTTTATTCCTGGTGGTTACTGTGAGACTGGCACTGGAGTCACCCTTTCACCACCCATCCTACAGATGAGTTTCAGTGCTGGGTTTTGTTTGTTTGCCTGCTCAGAGATGCAAATCAGGCAGTTCCTACTTCAATTAAAAGCACTGTCTCCTGTCAGTGCCATAGTGGTGTACGTTGTTCTCTTCCTTCTGAGCGGAAGTGGACACTAAGCCTTGCTGCTCTACTGAAGAGGCTGATACACACTCATGTAAACAGTATGCGTGTCTGGGGCTGAAGACTGGAGTTTGCTTGGAGACAGCATGAAGAGAGATCTTCCCTCTCCCGCTGCCTCCAGAAGGAGAATTATGAAAGGGAGAATTACTGAAGAGAATTACAAACATTGTGGCTTTAATAGGAAATGTTTTGGTTTAGTATGTTCATGCAGGACTGCAAGAAATGATGTCTTTCTTTCTGCCCTTCCGAAAATGGAATGGTTTCTCTCGAGGTGACTTGGACTCAAAAAGTGTGAGGAATCATGAATGCACCTATTACCAGCTGGTTTTTCTTTTTCAGTGGAACTTCTCAGTGTGAAACACCTATGTAGGCATGCTCAAAAGTCTTGTTTTGAGTTCGCTATGCCCACAAGCTTAGTGGAATTACTCAGCATGAAGGGGGGGTGAGTTCTGCCATGCTCTTGGATTTTCCTTACTGCTGCATTTCACACGAGCCCTTGTTAACCCTGCTTTTGTAGGCAAATGCTTAAAGCTGTCTTCCAAGTGTGGCACTGAGAGGTTAGCAGGCATCATCTTGCCACTTAGACTGGTGTAGCCTAAGTAATGGGCAAGATTGCATTATATGGGAAATACACTGTTTGAGAAAAGCCTCTTTTGATAAGAGGGGCCCATTTTTTCTCTAGACAAACACATTAAAGAGGGATATTCTGCATACTGTTCTTGGAGTTGCCTTGTTCTCTTTGGACTTGTTTATAAAAAAGTGCTTTAATTCCTGTCCAAAACACCTGTTAAATGCTAAATTTTCCTCCATTTTGGTTTTTATTCCATTACACGGCTCTAATACAATCTAGTGAATCTGACTTGCTGCTTTCTAGCCTTCACAATTTGTTCTGCTTTCCCTCCAAGAAAACAGGGAGACAGCAAGAGATGACCTGTCAGCAGTTTCCACGCAAATTTGTGAAGAAACGCAAGCTCTCATCCTGTCTATGGGACTTTTGTAAATTGCTTTACTAAGGCTTCAAGTTGTCCCATGCTGAGATGGAAAGGCTTCACAAGACGGTCATAAACTTCGTGAAATAGAATAAAAACAATAACAAAACCCAGAAGGGATTCAGCAGAGGAGCTCATGTGGAGGAGGGGTTGGCAATGATGAGGAATAGCAAGTCCTCTTTAGACAGAAGAACAGTTTGAAAAGGGTGAAGAGTACAATGAGATGTCGACAGTTTCTGCTTATGGCATCCAAGTCCTGCTTTACTTCAAGTCATGTTTCTGTATGACCTAGGATTCAGGTGCAGGGTTTTCTAAAAACGAGTTGTTGGTTGAGCGTGTTCCAGTTGTACTGAGAACCCCAGGTGGTATTTGCTGCACCTAGCAGAGGCAGCTATTTGGATAGTTCAGAGCTGCAAATAGCTGGACTTGCTGCTTTCCAATTTACACGTGTTTGCTTTCAGTCGTTTGTGTGGTGGCCGGAAAATCCAGGGATGTGCCGTGTGTGTCATTGGAAAGAGTGACTCGACTATCAATGAAACCACCAACACGAGAGTTAACTGGAGTGGTTTGACAAAGTTGTTTGTTCCATTCCTCCCTTCCCCATAATTTGTCAGAAGTTACATTAACACGTGAAGAAAATATTTCTGCTTAAGTGATTGTAGTAAACAGATGCACTATAAATTAATTTCCTCTTTAAAAGGTTATGTCCTGTTCATTTTATGACTGATTAGTGTCATTGCACTAGAATGAGCAAGCTTTGAGGTCATCTCTTATTTGAAAATATAGTTTGCTACTTTCTGTGATTCCTTGCCTTCGAGGGCTCATACGCTCTCTGGGATTGTCAGGGTGTTGGTGTCTCTTTCTAAACACCAGCGAACCATAATTAATTGTTTCCTGTAATCTAACTCATTGATTTTCTGTATTTGAGGTGATCCAAGGAACAGCTTTACTCCAGGGATTAATTACAGAGAGAGTGAGAGTGTATATACACTTATGAGCATATTTTTGCTAGTTAATACTAATGAGGAGTTTTTGCAGCCACATGGCAGATACTGATTCAACTGGAAGGTGGATTACACAGGATCTGACAGATAAACATGCCCATCCTTAGCAGCTCCTTTTGGTGCCTGCAAAGATTGTGTTCTTAGTGAATAATCTCCATTTTTGGGGTTGCCCACCAGCAGATGGACCTCCCAGAACATCTTAGTTTCTCAAGGAGAGAGCTTACAGTCCCACGGGTTGTTAAACTAGAGTTGCTCAATGAGGGGCACAGAAGACTGCTGAACTGTCCTATTGGTTTTATTCTTCAACTTTCTTGAGTTTTACCAAGACAGAGTGAATGGCCTAGACACTCTCTCCAGGCTTCTGTGTTTTGGCACAAGGTTGTTGCCAAATTGCTGTTCAGATGTACTATGCAGAAACGGTAAATGTAGATACTTGCAACTTTTTGTGACTATTCACGTTCATAAGAATTTTTTCCAACCTTCCCCACACAGAGTTACAGCAGATAAAGCAGAGATACAGAAGCCAGTATTTCATTGCAAAAGCAATTGCCTGCCTACCTTCACCTTTCTTCATGCAGCCTTTATTTCTACACCTCTGCTTTCTGCTGTGAATCCCGAAGTGAAAAGCAAAGTGTTTAAACCCTGTCTTACTGAGTCGCATCCAATTTCTTCACAAACAGCTGAGGAGCAAATAGAAGGAAACTTAGACCAGGGAAGCTGATATCTGATGAAATAACAGTGCTGTAAGACAGTTTCTGGAAGAGTAGTCTCCTTGGTAGAGATAAAAACTTCATCAGTCATATAAGGAATTGCTGGCTTAAAGCTAGAAGGGTGACTTCTCACTAAAAATTACATGAAGGTCAGCTTTTCATTGCTGAGCTCCTTCATTCATGCAGGTATTACTGTAACTTGAGAGAATTTTTAGAATATTATTAAGTATGATGTTAGTATTCTCAACAGGCTGAACAGCTGTTCAGAGAGGTAAGGATTAGCGCTAAAGATGCACACTGGATTTTATTTCCTGTTACAGGTAGGAGGTTTATTTTTCTGCTAAGATGCAAGTGGCTAAAGATAATTTAAAAATGAGTCACAATGAAGTCCTCTGAGTATTTGTTTACAGTTAGATTTGCAGAACATGTGAAATTCATTATTTTGTCGCTGTGCTTTGAAAACATTAAGTAGAATATACTGGGGGTTGGGTGCTGTAGTTCCTGCTACTGTAAAAGTAACTAGGGGTGCTCCTCTTACGAAGCCCAGGCAAGTACAGATCAAAGAGTTCCCAGCCACAGTTCAGTGGGGCATCTTCATTTTGGCTGTAAAGAGGGAAGAGACTCCTGCAGCATAAATATCTTTGAGATCGCATTTGCTCCACCCCTTGAATTTGAGGCTTTGTTGAGTTGAAGACTTCTCTGGAATAAATGAAAAATTCCCATCTTCTCTTGACTGGATGAGGCAGGATTCAGTCAAACTCGTGCCATTCATTTGACTTTACTGTACAGTGGGAGCCATACTATATTTTTGCTTTTCATTTTCTCTTCATCCAATCTGAGGCATTTGGGGGGATCTCTTTAGGAGAAACACTGTATGGTTGTCATAGGTGCAGCTAATGTGAATCATTGGTGAGGTGTGAGCTATCTGGGGCCTGGAACTGAGAGGTGGGGCATCAAGGGATTTGTCCTGGTCTACCACCATTTACTGACTCTTGGAGGTAAGTTGTTATCTCTGCATGTATGTTTTCCTTTATGGGAATCAAAATGGTATTTCTATAGCTCCGTGGGTGGGAGGATTGAGCTAGATGGTATCTCTGCAATGTATCTGAATGCAGAAAAATGCTACATTCTCTTAACCTCTTTTGTTATATCTTCAGACCCAGTCTGTGAAGTGAAACAGCCCAATGATAGATGCTGTAGTTTTCGTGTGTGTGTTGGTCTGTACCTCCCCCGTTCCTAAAATACAGCTCTGAGTGCTTCAAACTGAGTAATCACAGAAATGCGAATGAGTGAAAACTGACAAATTTTTATACCAAATTTTTTATGCTTTAGCAGGTTATTTCTAAAATTGTATCTCTGAGGATAACTTGATACTTATGTATTGAACTTTAATGTTGGCGAAAGAACACCCACAAACTGCCTGTCATTCATCTTGTGAGCACCTTGCATGCTGTACAGTATGATCCTCAGGCACTGGTCGTCTGGAACGCAAGAGCTTAATCACTGAATGCAGTACTTGCAGTAGATATGCATGAAGAGGGAGAATTGAGATAAAAAAAGTGTAATTGGGGCTTTCCAAATATCTGAATATTTTACTTCTGTTTTATTCTTGTTTATTTTCATGTGTTCTGCTTTTATGTAACTCTCCGACATATGCATCAAGCAATTTGATGTATGGCTGTGACTGAAAATCTCTGCACAGTACTCTGCAGCAGTGCTGCAGAGCCTGTAAGCACATTAAACTTCCCAGGCAAAAACACTTTCAGCATCTGGGAGAGGTTAAATGTTCTGGGGGAGAGGTTAAACATTCGTTTGTCCTCTTCTGCTGTAATTCCAGAAGCCAGATTAGTTCTGAATCATCTGAACCACATTCATTCAAGATTAATGAGAAAGACCAAATATGGAAAATTTCAGCTGGTAAGCTCCTTGGCTTTGAGTAAGTGGTGGAGAGGAAGTTCATACTGGCAGCAGCCTGCAGGTCATGCTTAGTTTTGAATTGCCTTAGTACTTAAGTCAGTGAAATGAGGAATCACACCATACTGGATAAACAAGAATTTCAGCAGACAGTGTGAAGCATTTGTGGGGGGGACACACGCTTAAAGGCCTCCTCTTCCTTTTTCCCATCTGTTTCTGTTTCTTTAGAAATCAGATTTGCCCTTTTATGCATGCACATTTATAACTTTGTGAATGTTCCAGGTACAGTGGTGTATTTAAAATTAGCAAGTGGCATATTCTCGCTAATGGATGACAAGCCATTCTAGCGGAGATGTGCATATCACTAATCTCCAGTCCAGCTAACTGACAGGCCATGGTTAAGCCATGGTTAGAAATCGGAGTGAGAGCCTGACGTAGAAAGTATGTATGAAATCCAGCTAGGTCTACCAGAAAAGCTGTTTGAAGTTCTGCAGAAATAATAAATGGAAAGTTCAAGGCTAGAATAACAGAAGTCAATTGGATGACATTGGCCTGTTTAAAAATTGAATCAGTTTCAATTTGGGAGAAATGCTTCTTTTAGCAGAGCTTTATATTATTATGCCTGGGTGGCAACTCTTCAGCTTCACTGTGGTTCAGTTGCTCAGGTGGTCGGCATGGAAGTTCTCTAGAGCCTTGTGTGTGCTGTAGCATTAGCTATGGTTTGTATCATGTTGGAAATAAAGGTGAGCCTAGATATAGGCAATTGCTAGGACTCATTTATTTTCTGGAATCTGAAATTAAACTTTTTTTTTCCCTTCCAGTGCAGTTCTAATCAAGTAAAACAGGTATAGGAAGGAACCTCTTCTTCCCCATCTCTTGTTTTGGAGCAAAGTGAAGCTGTCGTGGTTTCAACCGTAAATCAGCCACGCAATTTGTTCACTCACTTCCCTCTTTTTTTCTTCCCTCTGCTCCTGGAGGGATGGGAAGTAGAATCGAAAGAATGCAACTCCCACAGGTTGAGATAAGAACAGTTTAGTAACTAAGGTATAACACAAACCACTGCTG
>JAOEHY010030349.1:0-26187 GCA_025447955.1 Psilopsiagon aurifrons | reverse complement strand
CTCTGCTTCCTCCTGGCTCCCCCTCCTCCCTGGCAGAGCATGAGGCTCAGAAAGTCCTTGGCCAGACCAAAATGTACAAAACATTGGTGTTATCAGCACTGTTCTCAGGCCACAAGTCAGAAACACAGCGCTGCACCAACTACTAAGAAAGAGAAAAATGACTGCTACTGCTGAACCCATGACAGAAGGTTACAGTAAAAAAACTGGAGTGCTCCATTCCTGATTTTGTGGAATAGAAGAGAATCAGTCTTCTCCCCGTTGGCCAGATCATCATTTGATGCTGCTATGGCCCAAAAGAAGCCAGTGGCTGTAAATAGGATCTTCTATTCATCTGGGCTTCAGGGAGCTGACCTGCAGTGCCTGCATGAGCTGGCACAGGCATGCTCCGTAGCACATGAGCAAGTTTAGGTAACTCTGGAGTTTCCTCAACCTGATGACTGCGACTTTTTCATCCAGTGATAGGTAGTCTAGGAGCAATTTAATAGCAGTTGTGAAGTAAGGAGAAACCAGGTGTGCTACAGCATGTAAAGTAACATACAGTGGTTTTCCTTACTTCAGGGTAAGGAAAGCAGGAACAAGTATAAACCTATGCTCTAAGAGGGAGCTCTGTTGTTCCTTCTTTAACTACATGCACTTCAAAAGGCTATTCCCTCACCTATTGTGTTGTCACTTAACAGTTTTTTATTCCTCCCAGAGATATGTAGACTGTGTCAGTAAGAATTTATTTCTGGTTTTAACACAAAAGAATTAAAATGAAACTGGGACCAAAAGGATGAAGTGACTTGCCTGGAGTCATTGTGTGATTCCGTGGTAGAGACAGAATGGGAACTGGAGGCTGATAGCAGGTATCTCTCAATTCCCAGTGGAGACAAATCTTTTTTCTCTAATTAGAAGTAACACGGGGCAGTTGTCTCACCATGAATTTCCAAATATATCTGGACTTTTTCCTGTTTCAGTATTCAGCCTAGAATTGTAGCGTGTTCACAATAATTGTGTGAATAATTGTAATATTTAAACACAGATTAGTAAGAAATCTGGGTTTTTGCACTACGGCTGGCCTTCAAATAGCTGTCTCTTTTAAAACAACATCTCTCTGGAAATTATGATGTTTTTATTTGTTTAAAGAACAAATCCACCATTATTGTCCATAAATACATCTTCAGCTCTTGGCAAAGACCAAAAGTCTGGCTGAAGTGTCTCACCACGGGGACAGGAAATCTTCATAAATCACATCAACAGTGAGAGGGGTCTTTTGAGCACCACAGCAGAGTCATTGATGGGTTCCAAGACATATGACAAAATTTTTTCTGGAATTAAGAATTACTCTTTTAATCCCTAATTTTAGAAATTTGAGCAGCTTTTTTAATGCTTTTCTTGTTTTCCCCTTTTTCTCCTTCTCTCTGTTTTCTTGCTTCATTACTTATTTTAAGTGGTGACAGTGACAGGAAAGTGGCTTTGGCTAGCTGGAGAACATAAAGATTTAGCCAACTTTCCACTTCATCCTTCAGAAAGTAATGTTAAGTTTTATATTCCGACATTTTGCTCATGAATAGTTTTCCTGAACAACTTTCCTTTTGTCTTTAATAAAAATTTAGATGTAATCCCTCTGGCAGCCTTGTCATATAGAAAACTCATTTAGAGTGCACGAGAGATCAAAATTTTATTGTTCGCTCAAAAATGTGTTAGGCACCCTAGAGAAACCAGGAAAGACTCCATCTAGGAGCTTAAAGTCTCAATCCCACATGTTGCAGTTAGGGAGAGATACCGAGAGACAATAAAAGAGGGAATTGCCAAGGAAAGAGAAGCATTACCAGAATATTAGATCAGCCTTCATAAATTAAAAATTAGTATTACGAATTCATAAATCTCTTCAAGAATAATGTTTTGTCAGTTATGGAAAATTTGAGAAGATGGGATAATGGGTTTATATATTTAAAATCTCTGAAGTAATCAGTTTTCATTAAAATCAGGGAATACCTTAGCATGTGCCTTCCAGATATTTTTTAATGTATTGTCATTAGCCCAGGTTAGTGGAGGCTTTTTCCCTTTGATTGCAGAGAAAGCTTGCTTGCCTGTTGCTAGGTGATTGCTAATTGTGATATTAACTGCCAGCAAGCTGCTGGCAGGGATTATGCATTTTCTTTTCCTTGTTAACAGAACGCATGTGTTAGAGGTGCAGTGTTATCTGAATGCTTCTATACAGCTCAGAATTTATAATGGGAGTGATAAATTCTTTAATACAGCTATGGTTATGTACCCTGTGTAGAGCATGAGCCCTTCTTTGCAGTGCAAGTCTTGTTAGCCCCCATCCAGTAATGGCATTAAAGTTGAATGTAGAAAACAGAAGTGATAGGGCAACAGAAGGATCTGAGCTCTCCGGTGCAAACAGTGAAGAGCTGTCAAACGTCGGAGGAGCCCTCAACCGGAATGAGATGCTGTCTGTCCCATGTTCACTCTGCAAGCTCATGGCAGTGTGGTTGGACTGAGTGATCTCTTCCCATGCCATCCGAAAGCCACTCCGCAGACCATGTTTGTGCAGTGTGGGAGGCAAGGAGGATGCTCATTGCTGTAGTCACGAATATTTCTCAGCCTCACACAAGGTAGCTGCTATAAGGAAGTCCTGTTCATCTTCCAGCATCAAGGGATGCTGTATTCCCACACAAGGGTACTTCTTATGCTTTTTTTTCTTTTACCTCAGTTACCACCTAATCCTAAAACAACTTCTCAAGGAATGCTTAAAATTATGCTCTTCCAGCTTAGTTTGACATCCATTTAAATACGTTACAGTAGCAGTCTGTGTCCAGCTTGCATTGGGAGCTGAAAGTACTTGTCAAGAATATAATTCCCTGCTGCCACTAGATAGAGGCTTTCATGGGCACAAGCCAGATAAAGGCATCTACAGCTATTGTTATCTCAGCAAGTTGAACATAAGAATAATTATGATTTAGCTACTTTTCAGAAACTTCTCGAAGAGGGTTTCTATGCCTGCCAAGATGCTTCACTGGCTACCCTCTAACAAAATGGTTTGTTGTTTCTAGGCTTGGTGTCCTTGACAATTCTGTCAGTTCACTATTTGTCAGACGTGGATGGTTGGTGATGGAGTGTGGGTACATTGATGCCTTCGTTCCCTTCAGCTGGCAGCTGCAGCTTCTGCTCCCAGGAATTTTCAGCTGTATTGCTGTCCTGGTCACTGCTGCCGATCCCAGGGCAAAAGATGGTGGTCTCCCATCTATTCATTGTGCATAACTGGGAACTTACTGCACTTTTTGGAAGGGGAGAGTTGTATTTCTTCCTACCACACCTTTTTTTGCAAAATCCATAGGTGCTGAGCTGGATGTAGAGGCACTTCAGTCAATAATCTTTGCTTATGCTCACCATTTTTGCCAGTAGTAAGGTCTGGAGGGGGGATTCTCTGTATCTCTGCAGCCTGTTTGCTTACTGTGTTGTGTTGTGTATATTGTGTGCATCAGCTTGTTAGCTTACAGCTGGCACCAGTCATCTTTCTATCCCTTACTAAGGTGTCCTGGCCTGTACTCCAAGCTTTCCTGAGATTGATGGTGTGCTTTGACGCCAGTTATGCCTCAGCAGCTGAGCCCAAGCCACTTGGCCTTTGTGGGCCCAGTGTGTGGAGCACCTTCCCTGCCTCCCTGATGAGCTTTCCTTCTTTGTGTTAATAGCTCTCAGTTTCAGAGGAGAACTGGGGGGAAAGAGGGGTTTTTGTTTCCTCACACTCTTTCTGTGTCTTTCTGCTTTACCATTACCCTCTGGATGTACTTGATAACACAGTCATTGGCCTGTATTTATTGCCTTCCCTCTGTGTTTTCAGCATCCTCTGATTGTGGCCATGTAGTCCCACACAATTGAATTTGTTTTGAATTTTTAGTTGGTTGGGTTTTTTAAATCTATTAATCAGGCCTCTCTGACAGAGAGGCCTACGAGAGTTTTTGGCATAGTTGTGAAATACTGTAACTGTGAGGGAGAATTCCTACCCTGTCTTTTTTTTAGTGCTTGGGTTTAAGAACTGCAGTCTCCTTGCTCTAATGTGGATTCCAGAAGACAAAGGATTTCTATTTCCTTTTTAAAATCTCTTGAAGCCCATGCACTTTTTAAAGATCTGTGTAAATGTGTGACATATATTTTGATGGGAATAAGTAATTGGGGGAACTCACACATTAGTGGTTCAGTATGCCCCTGGAGCTCCTGGTTGGGCTGGCTGGCTGCCATGAACCCTCGCTGGATGGCCAGCCAGCCTTCCCGTCAGCTTGTTTTCCAGCACAAATGGTGTCCAAATCAGCACATTCCCATGGAGTATTTTAGATTTCAGCAAAGCAATATTTTCCTGTGGAGAAGCCTTCTCTCAGGAAGATCCCTGCTAGCCCTCCGTCAGGCAGCTTCCCATGCCCAGGGCTCTGTGGCACAATGAAGTTTCCTACTGGTTGTGTCATCAGACGACAAACAGTTCATCACTTGCCTTGGACAGAAATCGAGTACCACTTGTTATTACAAATTGACAGCTAATCCCCAGGAAAGGTTGGGTTTGATCAGGGGTAGCTCCTAGTTCCAGATATCTCATTTCACGTGAGCAAATGCTCATGGGTTGAAACACTGTTAGTGGTTTTCAGCAAGTATGTGAATACTTCATTTGCTCCTTGCAGTGGTGCACAGATGCCACAGTGACAATGACTGCTTCAGAGGGAGGTGCATCTTGCACTGGATGGACTGGATGCAAACATGCACCCGCAGACCCTGTTTTATGCATCTGCTACTGAATGCTTTAGCAGCCTGAATATCCCTTTGGCTGAGGGTATGCTTGAAATGATAGTATTTTCTGCAAATCAAAGGAGTGGTCCTTGTCAGGTAGCTGTTGGTGTTTCACATGTCATCTAACACATAAACTATACTGATTCATGTTCTGCCAAGATATTTGTTTGAAATCTCAGCTCTTCATGATTGATCCAGGTCTACCTCATGCCTGACCCCCACCAAGTGCTCTGTGCTCAACTGCTGATAGGAGTTAAGTCAGTCCAGACCTGAGCATAATGAAAATTCATTAGGCCACATGTTACTTCGCACTGATGTAAGAGTTCAAACTAGTTACTGCTTCTCTTCCACTAGGTGTGTGGGGATTTAGTCAAGGTTAAATATTAATTCAGTCAGTGTGTTTAATTGATAAGTTTTGGGGAAAACTCTGCCATCCATAATACTAATTGTATAAATACGAATCTTATGGCATGTATTGATTACAAAAGAAAATTTGAAAACCAGATTTGCATTTTTATTTTGCTTAAATATGGAATATGCTGCTACTTCTGTAGAAGAACCAGCCGCTCTCCTGAGTAGCTTACAGACTTACTTACAGCTTATACTCCTTTAACCATGCCAACTGAAGAAACAATTTGTTTGAAAAAATGCCTGGGATGGACCAAATTTTTTTGGTCATTTGTAGATGATCGTTGTAGATGATCTTTAGAAGAATGAACTTCTTCAGCTGGTTTCTTAATCTGGACCAGGAGCTTTTGAGCACTTAGAGAGATAGTGTAACTCTGTCATTTCTCAACTTGAAATATGTTTTAATAATTAATACACTCTGAGACTTCTTGTGCAGAAGTTTGCGAGCAGAAAGAGAGTTCATCCAACACAGATCAGGCATAGCTAAACTTCATCAAAGCCCTGGAGTTCTGCAAACACAGATGTTTGTTGTTTGAAGGGCTTGACCAGTTGCTGTGGTACACGATTTACATGCTTGAATTCTTCAGCTTCCTTCCCTGGGAAGGCACAGTTAATTTTCTCAGTTCATGTGGGTTTGTGCTGAATCAGATGGAGTTTTTATGAGAGCCTTGGGCCTTTTTTGAAGTTGGAAAATAAGATAAATCACTATGGCTTTGTTTCTCTAGTGGAGACATTTTGTCTATTCAAATATATAGGCTTTTCTCTCCCCTTTCTTTAACCCTCTTCCACCCACATACAGGCATACAGAAGCCTGGGAGCAGTTTTTTTTTCTGTGTCTTAATTTCAGAACGTTACCAATTGTTTCCTTGGGCTTTTGAAAAGCTTATAGTTGCGATACTGTGATTTCTGTGGCATATTTGTACAGTATGAAGATTATGCTATGGCTTTCCACTTGTAGCTTGATGTGTCCTTTCCCAGAGATTATCCTGGACTCCAATGCTCTATGAAACCTTGAGCCTGTCCTACAGGAGTGTGAACGCCCTCAACAGCTCTTGACCTTCATGTGAGTTGAGGAGCTACACTTGAAGAGCTGGTGCTTATTATAAGGAATGCAAACAATTGGTTGCATTAAGCCTTATGAAGTGAGCATGCGTATTCAGAGGAGTGCATGCCCCAATGCACTCCAGCACTCCAGAATGCAGACCTACTTAACTACTTCTTGGCCATTTTGCACGCTCATTGTCTCTCTACTCCCCTTTTTGTTCAGGAGTAGTGAAGGCTTTTATTACTCACGTAATTGCTTTGGATCCTTTTACAGTCTGTATTTTAACAGAGTGAAGTTTTCGTATATCAGCATGGCAGTCTGTGCAGAATAATTGTGAAAGCGGTGTGGTTTTTATATATGGCATTTTATCAGAACTTTGCTAATGCTGTCAATATTAATAGACAACATTGGTTTTACATTTCATTGCATTTTGTATAGTAGTAGTCAGCTCAAGAGGAGACAAAGGTAACTTTGAACAGAAATGGCGTATGGGGCTTCCCTCACAGTTTCCATACAGAAAGGTGGATTACCTTAAAAAGACAGGGTGCCTTACAGCAATCTTACCAAAGGATATTTAGTCCCTTGCTTTTACTTTGTGCTTGAATTTGGGCATAGGGCAATTATTTATATATTGATAACATAGTTTCATGATACAAATTTCAGTGAAAGCTCAGTATATTAAAATAGCTGTGACTGTCTTCAAGATTTAAAGGACTTTCAAACCTGTTTTGTAACTATAGGCAGGACCACCCCTGGCAGTCTGTCTCTTCCACTTGCCTTGACAACACTGCAACAAATCTTTCCATGTTTTCAGTTATTTTCCCTAGGTGCTGTGCTCTTAAAAATACTTGCTGTGCCGGAGTCCTGTGATGTGATCAGTGAACTCCTATGGGTACTGCCTCTCCCATTGAGGACTCCGCACCCGGTAGGAGCAGTGGTGTCCGTGCTCTTCTTGCTCTGGGCAGCACTGCCTGTGGAATGCCCTGGGAGGGCAAGCTGTGCTGTAGTGGAGAGATGGGCATGCCTGGCCAGCAGTCACTGTTAAGAAAAGAGTAAGGTTTCCTTCTGTGTGCCGGGAGTTTGGTCCTTCTGCCAACAAGACAGGGCTGTAGCGGGAGAGCTGTTGTGGTGTGGTGGAAAGGGTACAGCTGTGCTCCCATGCCCTTACAGGAGAGGAGGGGTGTGGGCAGCCATGAGGCACTTCCTCACAGCCTCCTCTCTTCTCCAACTCCCCGACACTGCAGAGGTTGTTGGAGTGGAGGACCCACAGTCCTACTGCCCACAGCACCATGGGGCTGCTCTGAGGCAATGAAAGAAGCAAGGTTTAGAGGTTCATTCTGATGTTCCCTTCTCTTCCCTTTCCCATGTTTGAATACGTTCTTCGCCTTCAGCCGTGCTTGTCACAGAAGAGACCTCTCAGAGGCCATTGCGTTCGGGCAGCCTCTGTGTGAGCAGGAGGCAAAACAGAAGAGTGGTGTGGAGGTGTCCTGAGTGCCGGGCAGAGTACTCTGGTGGAAGCATAGAAACCACTGGGTGTCTGGCCAGGGTCTTTCCGGTTTGATGTGTTAGCTGGGGCAGGTTATTGTTATGGCTGAGTAAAAGGCCGAGAGATTGGGGTTTTTAGCAGATGGCTTTGGGAAAAGACATCTATTTTGCTGTACTGAGAATTCAGGAAATGTGTTTGACATTGGCTTGGTTTTGTGTATTAGGGGTTTTTTATTAATTCCATACTGCTTTTTTCTCTCTTCCTCTAAGAGAGTGTGGGTGTGTGCTTTGCTAAGGAGGTTCTTCCTTGCAGAGAGAATGTATATCTTGAATTGAATTAACCTATTTTTAACATGAAATTTTAGAATCTTGCTTGAAGACAAAAATGCCATGATGTTGCATTAGCTTTAAAAAACAAAACAGAATTCAATCAAACTTGTAATTGTTTAATGTAAATGATATTTTCTTGACACTTATTTCTTCTTACTTCAGCACATCAGGTCCGCCCATTTGGCCAGGAAGCACCTTTTTCAAGAGAAATGGAGCCCTTCTACAAGGTAGGTGATGGATATTGCATCCTGAAGTTACCATTCTGCTTAATAAATACCTCTTGCAAATTGCACAGCTTTTGTAATATTCACTGGGTAATAAGTAACCAAATGTTTTTTTGTTTCCTTTAACCTGTCTCCTTTATTGCGCATCTGGTGCCTTGAAAATGATGATTTACTTCATACAGTGAGTGTAGTCTATGAAAGTTGCTGCTTTTTTTTTTCTTTCCTCAGATTATTCATTTGCTTGAAGTAAAATATGGCAAAGGGTGGTTTGGGTTTTTTTCTCCTTTGTCTGTGGATAAAGACTGCCCAGAAGGAAATGTTCCAGGAATGCTACCCTTAGCTCTGTGGATAAATCTGTTGATTTTTGAGAGATCCTTTCTTCTTAACTGGGTTGGTAGCAAAATGTACCCAGAGGTAGGTAGCAGTTCTGTATTGGGGAAAACAGTGGCAAAGTATTTGTTTCAAGAAACGTACCATATTTAATAGTGCTTATATTCACAGAGGAATGTTAAACATTTTTTAGTTTTGATAGGTAAAGATTTTCATTCTACCTTCCTAGGCTTCTAAAAATCATTATTCACTGCTAAGTGTGTTTATATTTCTGCCATTGAGTATGCAGAACTACCATTGCTGTTAATGGAAATGTCTTGGGAACATAGAAGGCTTTTCCCCCAAACTGCGTGCGTTTGTGAGGCAAAAGGAACTCACACTGTTTGGGATGGTTTTATGGTCTTTGCAAGTATTTGTCTATGAACTGTCTCAGTTTTGCATTCATTCTTATGGTGCCAAGAGTTTTCTGGCCTTCTTTCTGGCAGAAGATGCTGTATAATGTTCTCCAGAACATTTATCCAAATCACCTAAGATGGAGCCTTACTGACAACTGGGCTCACAAGCAAATAATTGGCAGGCAGTACTGCTCACCTTCCACATACCAAAGTGATTGAATATCTGTAGTTTACCTGGGAGTGTTTTTCAACTGATACCTTGCATCTAAGAATATGCATTACTATATTATCTAATATCTAAGCTGACATTTGTTCAAAAAAATATTTAATATATTAAAGCTTTTGGATTCTTTCTTACCAATAGGAGATGGATAAACTGTAGAGCTTGGCAACTTTGGATTTAGGATAGGATAGATCTGCTACCTTTGCAGTCCTTCCTAATGGAAAGAACTGGGGGCGGTTTGTCGGTTTTTGTTTGGGTTTCAAGTTTTGGGATGGGTTTTTTTTTTATTTGATTTATTTTCAGTTGTTCAGTTCTGGTTTTAAGTGTGTACCTGCATATACACAGTTTTCATAATTTTAATTCATAAAATGTAAACTACTCTGTTAAGCCTGTATGGCACGCATGTTCTGCCTCTTGTGATTCAAGATATCCATGAATTAATGGCAACTATTTTGTAGTCCTTCCTATCTCAGTGTTGCTTACAGCAGTCTACCAGTAAAGAAGAGTATGTTGTTCTGTACACTCTTCTTCTCTGCCCTTCTCACCTTTCAAAGTGGGGGAAAAAAAATGAAAGCCCAAAACATTTCAGCATGTGAAAGAAATTGAGAAATTACTGCATTTTCAAGCAGCTAACAAAGCCTTACAGAACTTCCACTGAGTTGGCATTCTGCGTTGCCATTTCAAGTGGAAAATGCAGCCAGTTTGAACTCCAATATGCATGATGCTACTGAGGTTGGAATGATGAGAAATTGTGAAGAAAAACCTTGTTGACATCTTTTAACATCTTTTAGCACTTCCTGGGTTTGATTTTAAAACAAAAAAATAACTCGGCACGCCTTTCTTTCTGTCTTTCACTTTTCCCTACAATGAGCTTTCTCACATACATGATTCAGCAGGTTGCAAAGAAATCATGTATCCACCTCTTTGCTGCTTCTGTTTTTTTCCAGAAGACCTGCCTCGAGGAGTGGTAGCAGGGGCATAGAGGTGTGAGATGAGGGGGTGCAGAGGCTTGTTGAGTCCTACCTTACACGACCATCTTAAGTCTCTTTTTCCACTGCTTATATCCAGCATAATGCAAGCAGGAAAATGAAAAATCGGCTTAATTACTGCTTTCAAATTATAGTACTGCATTTTGATAGGCAAAAGTTTGGGGTTTTAGCTAATATTTACTTGATAAATCGTATTTTGCTACATTTATACATTTGAAAAGAATGTCCAGTGCATGTTACCGAAAATAATACAGAATAATTCTGAAATTTTAGTAAATGTGATATTTATGTGCACTTGTCACACCTCATTTCTTCTGAATTGTTAAGGAAAATGCTCTTTGCTGGTCTGGGGAATGAAGAGAAAAAAAAATTGCAATGTAAGTAGTAGTTTTTTTTAGCCAAGAAAGACTTGTAGTCACTCCTGGTTTCCATTCATTTTATACCTGAACTATTTGGCAAAGTAATCTTAACTGTTGTAAAGCATTTAGCGTATTTCTCCAGAGAAAGTGCCTGAGAAATCAGTTAGCTGTGTACCTCAAAATAGCAAAGGAAGAGAAAGCAAAGCTAAAACTAATTTGATCTATTCTGTGTCCTTAATGTTTTTGACATGAGCAGTATTAATTCTCTGTTCCTTTCTGGCTGTCTTTGCTTTATGTATATATGCCGTTTTCTTTTTGCCTACGGTTTTATTAGATAAAAGATGGCTACCTCTGTTTCTTACTGACAGTCATAGTACTGTTGGTTTTAGCATTAGCTCTCTAATGAAAACAAGTGAACAGTAAATTTACTTTTGATTTTAAGTCACCTTTTCTGGTGCTTTTTGAAGTGTGAGCTCCTGGTAGGTGAAGATTGCTCCTTATATCCTTGTGCTCTTTGGTCTTCTTATGAAATGCCATGCAGAGCTTAATATAGGTGGGACCTTCAGACCTTACCAGATTCTGCTGCCTTCTCTCAGAACTCACTTGTACATCCATGGAGGTTGTAACATTCTAGTCTTCAGGATTCTCAAATGTTGTGGTAAGGGTAGGTTCTACCCCAGTAAGAGGGGATTTTACCCTAGTAAGGGGGTATTTTACTCCCTTACTCATATGTTTGAAGCATCTATTAATGTTCTGGGAAAGATGAGACCCTTGCGCCTGATTAGCCTGTCAGAGCCCTGTGCAGGAGCTTTATTGGGCAGCATGCTATAACCAAGGGTGATTCAACTGTACTATTCAGGGATTCACTGTAACAGATTCACTCACTGAGTCAATTTTCTAAGTTTGTGGAAACTCACACAGAATAGATCTTAGCTGAGATTTTCTTATTACATAAATTCATGACAACTTAATGTTTGAGGATTTTCATTGAAGGCACATTAAGGTTCAAAGATTGCTGTTGACAGTACACTAACTGTGAGAACAAGCGTGACAATAACATATATATAAAGCCCGCTAAAATTAATCATTAAATGTACATAGAATTTAGCTCTTATCCAGTAGGCCTCTCTGTGGAGGGGAGAAGACAGGTTCAGCCCTTCGACCAGCCCCGCAGTTACAATGCTGCCTTTCTTAGTTATTTTTCTCTTAATTTTCAATATTTGTGGGATTTAACTCAGGTTAATAACTCCCCATAACCCTCCCACCGTTTACCCTTTGGGCAGCTGATTTGCATGAGGTTACATCGTTGTTTATGTAATTACACATGCTCAGGGAACGCTCTTCCGACCTGGGCAGGGTCTGTTCACCTGCAAGTACGACATTTAGTGTTAAAGTGAAATTATAATAGGGATAGTTCATGGAAAGGACAGCCTAATCATCTTTTGCTGACTTGTGATGCCATGTTTAGCTGAATGTCCAGGTGGTGTCAGGATGTAGCAGACTTCAAGGGTAGTCTTTCCTGATTAGAAGTTCGTTAGTCTTGGTTTTTTCAGTCCTGTTTTCTTCAGTCCTGTTTTAATTTAGTCTTCTTACACAAGGCCAAAGCCTCTCTGGCTGTCAGTTCTGACCATAAATCAGTTATGCTTCTCAGGTCTCCTGACCATTCAAGAGGCGTTTGTATCTGTCTATTCAGGCCCCTTCATAGTAACACAAGTTTCACTTTGCTGAATATCTATGGAGTTTGACTATATGGCTGTGGAGCTTTGAGTAGCTCTAGTCATACATATTTTATTGATGAATGGTGTGAAATTCTCTTGCTTTACAATCCTTGTCTATCAGCTGCTCTGTGGCTTATCAGGACATAAGAGTCTTCCTGCTCCCTGAGGGAGTATAACAGAGCCTGGCAGTGGTGTCTTCATTCTGCTCCGTTCTTCGTTCAGTTTATCTTCACATACACCAAGGTCGCAGGGTTGCCTGGGGAACTGTTGTAGGGTAGATTCTGTGCATATCAACTGCATTCCATCCTGGAAGGAACAGCTGCATTCTGCCCTAAAATTTCCTTAATGGTTTAATATTATTTTGAGGATCTGGGGACAAGAGGGTAGCGATCTCTAATTTGCCTCATTATTCCACACCAGATAAAGCAGGTTTTTACTCTTACTGCTTTTCTTTTTCTGACAGTTTCTGTTATTGTACATATTGTGGTTTTGTTTGAAATCACATTTTTGTTTTTTGTTTTTTTTTTTTAAAGCTGCTCTATGTAGAAACTTTGTCCCACTGTTTTTTTCTGTTATCTCCTGTCATAACACATCTATTCATTTAATAGAACGTATGGCAGGAAAAAGTCTTTATGGTGGAAAAGATTTAGACGTACTCTTAACTCTTCACAGCCTTCTGCTGGGTGAGATAGGTGGAGACATAATCACATTAACTTGAAACTAATGCATCATGTTCTGATAAGGTCAGTTTCATAGTGTCTCCTCTGGTCTTGGGTATTAAGCTCATGTTATAGACCTTAGGATGCAGTTGCTCACATATCAGTGGTAATAATAAAATTATTTTGTTCTAAATATGTCTAACATTCTCCCTGAATAAATGAAAAGTGCATCTCTTCAAGTTAGCTTAGAAGCAGTCATGTAAATTCCATCTGCTGAGTAGGATGCCGCCTGTAGGATGTAGTTGGACTGTGGATGGGTTTGGTTTTCTTTCTCAGAGATACAAGGTCCATTTTGAGGGGGAAAAATAGCAAACTTGCCACTCTCTTTGTCTTATTTGCCCTCTCACTTTAATAAACTAAGTGCAACATATTACTATGCCTTCTTGTATTGAATTTGTTCTGTCCTAAATTCCAAGAAAGCATAGGTAGAAGATGCTTGTGGGTGTAATTACAGCTGTCATGGAAACAGAGCGCTGTGCAGTGAGAACAGTGATCTTTATCTGCTGTTGCTGCTACAGTGGGGATTGAAACAAGAGTGCAAGAGCAACAGGAATTGCTACAGAAGATGTCAGAGCCTCATGACTGTGCAGTGGCTGACATAAAGCAATGCCTCTCCTCTGTTTTGTGGCAAGTAAATATCTGCCTGGTGTAACCCCATTCCTGGGTAAGCTTCCTGAATTTCCAGTAACAGCCTGGCAGAAGCAGGCCTTTGTGGTAGCATGATTAGTGATTCTTCGTTGTCCAGGCAAGGGAAGTGAACCTGGGTAATCCAGCCCCAATTGCTATTGAAGCTGAAAATGGAGGCAGCCCTCATCAGTGAGACTATATGGTCCACCTTGGATTGCTGCTTTCAGCAGTTCTGACCAGCTGGAGATGCAGCCATCATCTTTGCCATGCTGTCTGCTTGCTTGTGTGAGCAAGGTCCTCCACTTCCTCTTCTGATGATCAGTACAGTTTAAATCTGCTGCCTGTGGATGTTAAAGATATGAGCCCTTGCTCCAGAAGAGAGCAAGCAATAGGATGCTTACATGGGGATAACTCAGCCTCTTCTCTTCTGGGAAAGTGGTGTATGGGACACTTTCATCTCTGATGCTTCCATCAGCCCGTGCATAATCTGTGTTGGTCCAGCAGCTATGGCTGTAGCTGGCACTGCCTGTGAGGAGCTCTGCTGGGAAAGAATTGGAAGACACTGTCTTCACAGGGGCATGTATCACCAAAACCAGCATGAGACAGTGACTCTTCAATTTGTTGCAGAGTGGAAATGAAAAATCTGGGCACTGCTGCTGCACTGATCCTTCAGTCTAAAATGGTGGCCCTTGCACTTTAATAAATCCATCTCAATCTAAGATTGTGACTTTTGCATTTACTGTACTGACATTTGATATCTGACCATAATGTGAGACTTGAAGGAAATTTCCAAAGTACATGGATCACTTTATTCTTGGTTGAGAATGGTGATTTGAGAGAGCAAAGAAATTGCATCCCTGAGTCAGAAAGTTTATTTTGAACAAAGTATGGACAGACTAGAAGAAGTTGTCTACATTTAAAGAGAAGTCCTGCATAAAAAGGTGGGGAACCAGCTTGTTTATGAACACACATACACACACACACACACACACACACGCGCGCGCGCGCGTGCACGCACATTTGTACAGACATCTTTTTCTTCTCTAATAAGCTTGAGAATTCCTTGAAATGACCAAACAGGCTGTTTAACCCATTGTCCATTAAGTAGTTGTAAGAAACAACTTAAGTGGTGAATGCTCCATCCCTGGCAGAGTTTAAGGCCAGGTTGGACAGAGCCTTGGGTGACATGGTTTAGTATGAGGCGTCCCTGCCCATGGCAGGAGGTTTGTGACTAGATAACCTTAAGGTCCTTTCCAACCCAAACCATTATGAAGATAGGCTGAGAAAGTTGGGGCTGTTCAGCCTGGAGAAGAGAAGGTGGCATGGAGACCTCGTAGCAGCCTTCCAGTATCTGAAGGGGGGCCATAGGGATGCTAGGGAGGGACTCTTCATTAGGGACTGTAGTGAGAAGAAAAGGGGTAATGGGTTCAAACTTAAACGGGGGAAGTTTTGATTGGATATGAGGAAGAAATTCTTTCCTGTAAGGATGGTGAGGCACTGGAATGGGTTGCCCAGGGAAGTTGTGAATGCTCCATCGCTGGCAGTATTCAAGGCCAGGTTGGACATAGCCTGGGGTGATACGGTTTAGTGTGAGGTGTCCCTGCCCATGGCAGGGGGGTTGGAACTAGATGATCTTAAGATCCTTTCCAACCCTAACTATTCTATGATTCTAGGAATCTATGATTCTATGAAAGGGGAGAGCGGTTTTGGGACTTCATATTTCCAAGTATTAGCTATTAATAGAAACCTGGCTGAGGCTGAAGTAAGTCAGCCAGGGGGCAGAGGGAACGGAGAGAAGGGGTAGGCAGAAAGGGAGCAACTGTAGCTGGTCTCCCTTGAGAAGGCTAAGTTAGAATAGTTTACTCTGGTAAATTGTAATGTCCTGCCTGCATTTTTATGTTGATAGTGGCAAAGACTGCTTTATTTGGACAGCAAGTATTATACTCATTCTTTTCTCTGGAGAGGTTTGGGAAGAGTTATTCTTGTTACCTTCAAGATGGAAGTTGACAATAAATTCACAAAATGAAGACACCTGCATGCATGCAGCCACACGTTTTGTCTCTAATAATGTGAAAAACTGGGACGTTTGTCAGCACCCATCAACAGATCCCCAGCGGCCCCTGAAGGCACAGTGAGCTTCAGTTCATCTGCTTTTTCCACTGCACAAGCAGGATAGGTGCAAGTCCTGAGCATGTGGATAAGAGATGGAGCCCATCCTGGAACACAGGTACCTGCTGGTGCTAACAGGGGTGAAGAGAAGAGGAGCAGGGGAGTGCTGAAAGACGAGAGGATTCAGTAAGTCTCACTTGCATTTAACTTTCAGAATTTTATGTCTTACACCTCAAAAGTAAATCAGACTTGCAGATAAATGATATGTACTTCTGTTACCTTGAGGTGCCAACATGGCAAGGTAAAACATATATTGCCGATAATTTAATAATATGTAGTATTTAGGTGTAGTGGTGACCATAGGAAGAAAGGCCAAAAACGAATGTAAGACAGTCCAGCCTTATGATTGGTAGATATAGGTGCTGTGATCTATAACACAGCCTTGGGCATCTCGCATTCCCCAGGAATCTAAATAATTCTTTTGCTTTGAGGTTATAATTCCTTGGTTTTCTGCTCTATGAAATGAGGATAATGATAGTGATTCTCACTGCACAGAGCTGTCAGTCTACAAAATATTGGCTCTGTATCATGTTCTGATGCTCCACCAATGGGAGAACCGTAAACAGTGGGAACCTAACTGTGAAAAGCCACAGTGCTGTTAGCTTTTACAGGGAGTTATAATTTTGGGTTTTGGAGGTTCTTCCCCCATTGAAGTTTCAGTTACGCTCCTTACTCTGAGAGATACACTTGGAAATTGACTGTTTAACTCCACAAATGATTGTTTTGTGTGGAGATTTGGGTTTTGAGTGTCCTGTTTAGTTCCAATTTAGTTATTTTCGTCAGAGAGACCAAACTTTTTGACCTCAGTATGTTTCTCTTCAAAGTTCGCTTCTTTGAGTCGCTGTCCAACCCTCTTTGAAACTGTAGTGAGACTCATGCTCTGTTTGCTGGTTTGGTCAACCTATTAACTTAACAGTAAAGCTACTATCTCTCCATGTCACAGTAAATCACTTTTCATTCAGAAGGCGTTATTATTTAAATCAGCTTTTTTCTTCTTCTTCTATTTGTTTCTCCCACATGGAGGGTACCTGACAATCTCTTCTGAAGTTTCTTTTCAAGAATATGATTCATGTGGTGCTTCTGTAGAGGCCGAGTATTTGAATAGTTTATTTAGTACATTCAGGTTTTTGTGTGTGTTTACACACATTCAGTGTGTTTGCAGTGGTGTTACTGAGAAAATAAAATTAAATCAGAGGGGTTGTGCAGCATGTCCCTAAGGGAGTAATTTGAACATCAGAGCTCTCCTTTGTTTGGGAGAAGGGGTAAAAGCATAGTGGGGCTGCTGAGGTCCTGGGAGTGCTGGTAAGGGCTCATGTTTGTGAGTGGATTTTTAAATGGCCTTAACACTGTGCATTCAATGAAAAGTCCCACTGAGAGACAACATTTTGCAGTCATTCATATAGAAATGGTCACTTTGGTGTGACATTTTTAGCTCTGTGTTCTGCGTAGGACATTTGTATATAGGGTACTAAGGATTAGCTGTGCAACATGCATAAAGTCTTTCAATTTCTATCTTTCTAGTTGAGTGTGTGAAACAATGGCAAAAGCTGTAACTAATGAAGTGCCTGAAGTATGGTCCTGTTAACACTGATATCAGAGCCATTAGTAAGGAAATGTGACGGCTGACTGCTTATGTTCGTCGTAACCAAGACATCTGAGCTACCTTTGGCCTCTAAATTTGAGAAGGAATAAAACTGAGCTGTGGCAGACAGGTCTTGCTAATGGTAGATCATGTTGCAGAGTATACAAAGATAAGTTAAATTCCTGCCTTGTTTAAACTCAGTAACTTACGTTTTAGATCGGCATAGGTGTTTTTGGTATCTTTACAGATAACTTTGCTTGCTTTCTAACAGTCCTGTCTTTTGAAATTATTACTTCTGAGTGAGTCAAGATGAAGTTTACTGGCTTTGTTTATTTTCCTTGACAACTGGCGAGTGTGGGTGAGTGCTGCAAGGCAAGTTCTACCACAGTGCTAACCTTGGGCAGAGGAGAGGACAGATCTGTGTGTACCCGCCTGTTTTACCTTCAGTGTCAACTGCTTTGTGAGTGTTGACAGTGGTGACAGCTCTTCTCTTTCTTTGGTGTGTATTGCAACAACTCCTACTGCTGCAACTCCCCACAGTGCTGGCCCAGCTGCCTCTAACTAGGATAGTGTAGGAGAGAAGAGGGGGGATACCCAAAACATGGAGGAGCTGAGGAGGTGGGTTGTCCTCACCCAGAGTTCAGTGCTGAGGTAATCTACAGGTAGTGTTGCTCCAAACATGGTGCTAAATGGCTTCGGGTAATGTTCTTAGCTTCTTTTCGGGTTGGTCCTGCAGGTGATGTGTAACCATTTCTCTACAGTGATGTGGTTGTAACTTTGTGGTTTGAACACTGGAATCTATTTCCTATAAATTGTCAGTAGCTGATCTTAGTTTTTTCTAGGAAAAGTATTTTCTGTGACTGGCCCTTCTGTAGCCATCATCATAAGTGCTTTTGTCTAGAGACGTGTCCCATCCCTCCACAACACGCATAGGGGACTTAAAAATGGAAAACTCACTGTGCCACGCTTGGGTGTCAGTTGAGTGAAGACCAGATGCAGCAAGAGAAATGGCAAGCTTCTGTTCAGCAGCTTTCTCTTTTTCCACGACTGCCATACATTCAGGATTGCTCCAGTGTTTTCCTTTCCTGACCAGGAGCAATAGTCTGCTCAGAGCATGGGGATTGTTTGCTTCTGCCCAGGGTTTCTGTATGCTTGGTGGGGTGAGAGCATCTCCTAATGGGTTGTCCTGTAGCTGGGAAGTACTAGATATGATCACTGCAGACACAGAGACAAGAGTGGCAACAGTCATTGTCATACCTTTTCTGTAGGTGGAATTTGGGGCCAGGCCACCTCTGGTTGGCTGGAGCTTAAAGTAGGAAATTGCAGTGCCCTGTGACAGAGATGTAGTGTATGACCAGTTAGATCCCATTGTACCACAGCAGTTCTCAGAACAAGTCATAGTTAGAAATTAGCAGTAAAATTTGTATGGTAACTTGGAAAATGGTAGAGTATGTAAAGATTTATTTTCTGAAACTGTGAAATTATTGTGATTATTGCCATCAAAATCCCTGGGCTGATGAGCTGGAGCATATGTTTCTTGCTGTGAGCCTGTGAATGTTTGGCATTCCTAAAATGTGAAGGTGGCTGATATTAGAAGTAATCTTGGCTTTCATAATTCTAGAGTCAATTTGAAGGAACAGCTGTGAGAGAGGCGTAAGCCTGTGCTTTACATGGAGATTGCTAAAATAAGAATAATATTGCAGTGGTGTTGCTATGAGTAGTCCTGGTGATGTGCAGATTGCTATGAGCAGGGGGAAGCTGTTGTCAAGTTGGGCTGTTCTTGACTACATGTCAGGTTTCTTGAGACAGACTCGTATTGAGAGAATTAAAATAGGAGCTCTGAGATTTTTTAAGATGCTCTCCTGCTATGACCTGCTTGTGTGATGGCAGTTACATGTTGTTGGATCCCTGGGGAAGCTAAATCTTTATAACTAGCAAACAGAAGAAAATTATGGGAAAAATAGTGATGGTGATCAAGTCCAAGTGATGTTCATGTCTTGTGATTTTTTGTATGCTCTCTGTGTTGATACCCTTCATGGTTTACATTGGCAATAATTTTTCTTATCTAACATGCTAAGAATTTCTCCCTTCTGCTGGTTGAAGATGGGTAAGTTCTTGGTTGTATAAAAGGCATTTCTTAAATATATAGAAGAAATGGCAAATTAATGGAAATAGCGTATTACTAAGAGAGCTTAATTTTATTTGAACAGGTGAGAAAAGTAGAGGCTATCTTACATTAGAAGCGTGATCAGTGACTTGCACATTTCACTGCTGTGCGTTCTTTAAGCTAAATGTGAAAAAAATCCATTGGTTTCAGATACTGGAATAAATCTTGCCATTAGACATTCTTCAGTTGTACACTTGAGCGTATGCAGAGTTCCAGGATGGCCAAGTGCTTTCTTACAGCTGTGAATGCGTCACTTGATTTTCGTGCAATTTATAAGAAACTCAAAACTGAATTGGGACTTCAAGAGGAAAGGAGCCAGGATTTTTATTTTCTTTATTAGCAGAAGTGCAGTGTGTTCAGAAGCCCCAAAACCAAAGCTAGGGCTCCTTTTGAGTAAGTAGTGTTCTATACTACTGGTTTCAAGCTACTTGAAGTACACCTCCCAAGGCAGTAGACTGCGAACATGAGCTTACTGCATACAGCACTTCTTCCTCACATCCCTCCCCTTTTGCAAAGGAAAGATAAGTTGCATCCAGATCCTGAATGATGAACTTTTACAAAACAGTCCTCTCTAATCAGCAGAGTGAGATAAAACTCTCATTTTCTTACAAAGGTAATCTTTGGGAAGAGTCTGTAAGATTTTTAGGCTGGTAAAAGAATTTTTTCTCTCTTTAATGCATTTAATACCGACCATATATAAGTGTAAAAGAAGTACGTGACTTCTTTCATAAATTATTTTAGGACAACCTTTGTCAATTTGGAAATAGCATTACAGGATCTATGGCTTCATCCTACATATATTTCTCTCAGTTTCGTTTCTCTTTATAGGTCAAAGTCTCACAGTTCTTGCAATTGCGTGCAATAAAGGTAGTAAATTCTTTTTCTCTATATTTATATCTATGTCTAGCTTGTCATTACTGTTCCCTAGTGAAATTGATAAAGGTGAAGTTGAAATTAAAACTGTTCATGCAGTGTGGGAAATTGTAGTACTGATTTTTATATATATGCACAATTTGAATGAAGATGCCAAGAACACTTCCTGCCTGTCTTTCATTTTTGTATTTCTACACTACATTCTTGCTTTGCAGCTTTTAAACATTTTCTGTTTTGTGTGAATACATAAGTTGTTTTTCCTTATAATAAAACAAGATATGCTGCTTTGTGAAGTGCATGTTGAGTTTCAGCACTCTGTTTCTGATACTAATACAGCAAGTAAGGTGTTTCTACTGAGAAACAAGAACATTGAGTTATTTCTCCTGGAGATGAAAAAATAAAATAGCTAAGGCCAGACCACCTAATCAGCTGTGTGTACATAAATAAATGCAAATACATTTAAATATAAATGTGTGTGGTTGTCTAATATATTGAATATGTGCAGAGAAATACACAGGTAGAAAGATACCCCTTTTCGTGCTGGATATTCAGTGCATCTGCCCCATTCTCATGAGTGCTGAAGCTCATCCATGGCGGAAAAATTACCTGTAAATATGTTGTGATGTTTTTCTGGGAAACTGGATAGTTCCATTCTTGTTTGGAAATGTTGTCTGTGTCATCCAAATGCCAGGTTTGAGATATCAACACAGCAAAATGCTAAGTTTTATTACTTTCTTTTGTGACAGATACTGCCCTCCCCACCACTATGTGTTATGTCTCTCCTTTTCCCCCCATTTTTATTCTCTGTAAACTTTTCTTTCTCTCATATTTTGAGAGTGAGCCTTCCCTTCCTGTTCTTTGGAGCAGATCTGGAATTGTTCCCTTAATGATTTTCCTGCCCTTTCCCCTTCAAGCAGTTCCAGTTCTGATCACTGCAGTCAACATTGCTAAGGTATAAGACAGTTTAGAGTTAGGAAAAATAGGTGTGTTGTAAAGTTGTTGTGGTGGGGGTTTTTTCTTCATTTTTAAAAATCAATCTGGTTAGTCTTACACTACAATGATTTTGTGTTGACTTTTCTCACCTAGTTCCCCTAGATGTCATTATGTCAGTACCATCTTACTCTATTACCAAACAGAGGTTTCTGTGTGTGTTTTAAGTAGAAGACACCTTATTTGCTGTATGATGTCTAGAGATCAAGGTGTATTTCTGCATGTGTTGCTTGCAAATTTTGCTGTAGTGGCTGGTGAGAGAGGAGATCATTTTGTTTTTAACGCACAACTTGCCTTGGTGACTTGGCCTTGACTTATAAAGCACAAGAATTACTAGTCCTACATTTTCAAACTTGTAGAAATGAGTTAGAGGCTTAAAAGCATAGAATGCTAAATGCTGGCCAAGATGCATG
The DNA here is from genome assembly GCA_025447955.1 of Psilopsiagon aurifrons. Classification (NCBI taxonomy): domain Eukaryota; kingdom Metazoa; phylum Chordata; class Aves; order Psittaciformes; family Psittacidae; genus Psilopsiagon; species Psilopsiagon aurifrons. The sequence goes on along the minus strand of JAOEHY010030349.1, from coordinate 4,380 downwards.
ATTGATTAAGAAATCAAAGAATTTAACTTACTTATTTGTTGAGATGTAGTCAGTCTCTGAGGTGTTCTGTCTATTTGGTTTTGATATGTGGCTTCTCTAGATAGCTCCTTTTATTGTGCTTGTAACTTAACTGCTTCTTTAAATGGGTTACAGTATCTTGCACAAATAAAGCTGTTTCTACCATTCCTGTGCAAATGAAGCCAGTGTAGTATTTATATGAAAATGAAGCCTGAAACATTAAAACTGGTGTCTGAGTAAGGGTTTGATACCGCAAGCACGTAGTATAGCACTGACACTTGTTCTTAGTGCTCTGGACAGTATTGATCACTGATGACTCAACCTGTGTACGACATGAGTGCTCAAAGTGCAGTTTCATGCAGAAAGGCAGGAGGAGTGTTCTTGATACAGTCTGCTCAAATTGATACACAAACCCTTAATTTTGTAATGCCATCTGTTGAACAGCTTAATGCTCAGAGGCAGAAAGGAGACAGGGTAGAACTGGATGGGGACAGAACCTAGAGAGCACAGGTCACAACTTCCTGGCTTTTCTGTTCAGTCAGGATGGGCCCAGCCAAGCTTCAGTTGCTTTTGAAGAACAGGATCCAAATTTACTGGATTTCCAAAATGAATCCTTCTGAAATTTTGTTGCCAGGATCAGCAGTTTGTTTCCTCCAGACTTGCAGATGCGCGTAGGTCAGTGGCATCATGATTTATTTTTTCATGATTTGTTTTTTCATTTTGATTTATTAATTTCATGATTTGATTGCTATCTTTAGAGATGTTCCCTCTTTCTACATGCAGATGTTTTTCTGGAAGAGTGACCCACATTGAACTCTTCCAGCTAGCCCTTAGTTTCCACTCTTGTGAGGACAAAGATTATAAAACAAACATTGCTGAGTTTTTCAGCAGTGCTTTATTTTCTCTGTGATTAACTGCAAAAAGAAATCTTAAATACTTGTTTTGTAAGAGAAAGAAAATGAAATTTAAAGGTCCAGAATGAGATTTACCGACACACAAAACCACTGAACAGCTGTTTTGGAATCCACAGATTGAGTAAAATGGCTTAAGATGATGGTAGTGAACTACCAGTCTGACTAAAGGCATCTCTCGAGTGTTTTGCTTTTATCTCAAGAAATAGAGATGTGGTGGCAGTACTGTGGGTGAAATAATAATCTTTCCTACTGAAGATTAATTTAATAATAAGGAAAAAATGTATCTTAGAACAGATCTGTTATGTGAAAACAGATCCTAAAGTATACAGTTCCTCTAGATGTTTTATTCAGCTGGTAAACCTGTTTTATAAGCTGAAATTCTTTTCCAGATAATATCCTAGGGGAGTGTGCTCTGTCAGCCTGATGGGAGGAGGGACAGCTTTATATGCCTGAGACAATACAGGAAGAATCTTAAAACTGCTTCTTGGAACAGCCCATACCCTGCAATTTAGGGCACACCCAAGTGTTGCAGCCACTGACCGAGGGTCCTGAGAGGGGCTGCGAGCTCCAGCAGCTCATGCTGCCTGTCTGCTGCCTCGGAAAACTCTGGTTTGAAACTGACCAGCCATGCTTTCATGCTGATCTCTTAATTCACTTGAGGTACCATGTCTGCAGGAGTGTAACCTCTCCGCCATGCTTCGCACACATTTCAGGTCGTTTTACATATATTACTTCACAAATAACCTGATGAAAATTGGAATATTCTTATTGAAGGACATGAGTTGTGTGAATCATTCGGTGGCAACTGTAATTAGCATCGTGAGCCTCTGCTTGTATGTCTGTGCTAGTTAAAACAGGTTCCTGCACTGCCTGTTGTGTTCAGGTGCAGCACCCGACGCACTTGAGGCATTGTCATATTACAGGTATCTTTTTTAACACCTTAGCTTCCCTGGAGTCTTCATTTAGGTTGTTTCTAAAGTATTTATTAACCAAAAATCAGGAAGCAAAAAGCCGCTGAATTTACATAGGAAGCCAACAAGCTGAAGCCTGCGGAAGTTCTTCCCTGATGACATGATGTTTGGTCATTCAGAACCAAAAAAGCCTGTGTGATAAGCAGGTCTAGGGATGCAAACTGCATGCAAAATAATACTTGAGGGTTTCCTTGTTGTCATCAATGGTTGAAAAGTGGTGATTGCCTTTAGCCAGGAGACTGACTCTTAGGGTTATTCTGTTTGAGCTGCAGTCCATCCTCCTTGGGGAAGGTGGTCATCCTCAGGAGGTCCCTGCAAAGGGCAGAGTAAGGTGGCCTTTGTAAAAGGAAGCAGTCTCTCAGTTGGATCCCACAGTTTGTGCGAGCAGCTACTTGAAAAGATGCAATCTGAAAAGCAATGTTGAGACCCATTAGAGAAGAAAACAAGTAATGAGGACTAATTGGGGTAAACTATGGTTAGTATTAAAGATGTCTTTAGAAATGCCCCACTGCATCTGACTCACCTCTGAGAATAGTTTAGACAGGTACATTTTTCTCTGCTCAGATTCCCTGAGCTCGCAAGGAACAGTTTTAGATCAAGTACCAAGTTTCCTAATGACTCACAATTTTACTAATTCTCATGTATTTAGGACAAATGCTGCAGTTTGGGAAGATTTTGACATGCTGTTCTTGTTGCACCAATACAAAGATTCATCCCAGCTTTCACTGTGCTGCTTTGTGGTGGTGGTTTCACAATTCATATTTTTTCTACACTCTCAGGCTGCCATTCTGCCGTACTGTATTCTACTGACAGAGTTGGCTGTTGGTTATGTTAATTAGCTATTGGTAGTGATTTGTCTGCCGCAAGTGGAGTATAGCCTGGAAAAAAAAAAAGCTTGCATGCAGTTTTAATCCAGCTCTCCTGTTATGTGTACTTCAGGGTACGGATCCTCTTACGCAATTGCTTCATCTTTTTTTTTCTCCATTAGTCTCCTGCTTTACTCAGTGCATTAACTGTGAAAACTGAGATCAGCGGAACTACTGCAAATCTGAAGTGCAGCGTTTCCTAGCTTCTAAGTGCTTCACCTTCTGGTGGGTGCAGTTGGGCTTGGGGTTTTTTGGTTCTGCACCTTTGTGGCTTTCATTTAGGTTAGTTATTTGTATATGTAAGAAAATCTGGACTACCAGTTCTGCCATGCCTTGGCGTGCTGCATGCCAGTTCTGTATGAAATGGAATGAGTGTGTTCATTGTATTACCTGAGGTGCGCAACAAATAATGAAAAAGGAGCCTTTGAGCATCTGTTCTGAAAGTTTGAATCTACTCAGGTTGAGACTGAGGCTAATTTTCATTTAACAAAAGAAGATTATTCTGTTAGTTATTTAGTTGGGGGTTCGTTCCTCTTGCTTCTGCCCATGATGTGCTAGCGTCATTATTTATTATTTCCTTCACTGAAATTGAAACTCTCAGTCAGTATCTGTTATCAAGGCAAACCATTTGCATTTTTTAGAACTTCATAATTTGGTCACACTAATACTAGTGTACAGTACCTAAGTTTATTCAGGCAGTACTTTTCTATAGGTGGTGTGGCACTTTGCAGAAAAAATTAAGATGACAGTCCTTTGCCCTGCAACATCCAGTATCTAAGTTAATATATCTAAATAGGACATTTCTTTTGTACTCAAAAACTACAAAATAATTTGAGAGAATGACTGATTGTTTGGTTGCCACATACAGGACTTCTCATCTTCAAAATACTTTAAAGCATTAACTAGTTGAATCACACAGTACCCATTTTAATGCGCTTAGGTGACAACCAGTACCTCAGGCTAAAATGGAGAGTCTGAGCAACTTCTTCTGGGGAAGCCTGAGCCCTTCAGGTGTGGCAGGAGGCACAGGATCCCTGATCCCTACTTGATCCCTCGGGAGGGGAATCAGGGAATAACAGATTACCTGTGTGAAGAGGTTGTAAATCCCATTAGTACTTCCAGGACCAGAGAGAGTATCTTTTTATCCCCAGTAACCTAAGCGAGTCTCTGCTGCATGTATGGCTGCTGTGTAAGATCAGAGCCATGACAAGCACCAACGACACCTTCCGCCATGGGTTCCTGAACTTCTGCATGTGAACCCTCTGAGATTTTGCCCAGGAGACGAAGGATTTCTCAGGTATCATTGCTCGGGTGTCTGTTCTGGCAGCTGGGGCTGCACATATGCGTACAGCTCACTCTGCTGTGTGCTACAGCTGTTGGAGCAGTCACATAAGCAAGTATGAGGTCTGCCATTTCCTGAAGTATTTTCTCTATTTAAAGTACTCAAATTGCAGAGCACTCAAATTAAGCAGTTCATGCACTTCCGAACTGAAGAGATTTGCCTTGGAGAAACTCTCCAACTGCAGCTGAATTAATGCTATCCAGGGCTTGAGGATTGCTAGAAATACTAGTGGAATGAGGGGCTGAGAAACCTGGCAGAGTTTCCAAATG